>CAUYOR010088819.1:0-37621 GCA_963573925.1 Callimico goeldii
AATATTTCATTTTTATTTTATTTTCTTAGAAATCTTGGCCAGGCGCGGTGGCTCAAGCCTGTAATCCCAGCACTTTGGGAGGCCGAGGCGGGTGGATCACAGGTCAAGAGATCGAGACCATCCTGGTCAACAAGGTGAAACGCTGTCTCTACTAAAAATACAAAAAATTAGCTGGGCACCATGGCGCGTGCCTGTAGTCCCAGCTACTCAGGAGGCTGAGGCAGGAGAATTGCCTGAACCCAGGCGGTGGAGGTTGCGGTGAGCCGAGATCACGCCATTGCACTGCAGCCTGGGTAACAAGAGCAAAACTCCGTCTCAAAAAAAAAAAAAAAAAAAAAAAAATCTCCTCTCCCACATCTCTGTCCATTTGCTCTAATCTGGAGTGTGTAATCTCTAGGACTAGTGCACAAATATTATCCTGGCATTTTCCTTAGCTTCTCTCCTCTGTTAGATATTCTTTTTTTTTTTTTTTTGTGAATCATTTCTTCCAGTTTCTGGTTTACTTTTTCATTTTCTGGCGCACGTTTTTAGCTTTCTTAAAAAGATCAACATTTTGAGAACCTTTGAACTAAGCCAGTTTATGGGGTTCGTCTAGGTGGAAAGTTGGAGAGAAAGATCACTTGGATTTAGCTCAAATTACTTTTACTTTGATTTATACCAAACTAGAAAACAATATTAGAAAATATATGGGATTTATATATGAGGTGTATATGTGTAAGTGTTTACAGCCCAGATTCTGCTCAAAGTTTTGTGGTCAATGCAGCCTGGGAGTAGTACATGAACCTCAAGGTCCTAAACACTACAACTGTGTGCTTGCTGCTTTTTATCCCATTAGCTTGGTAGAAGGGGTCACGTTCAAGGGTCTAACGCTTTCCTGACTTATGTTACCGTAGCATTGGGCCGTGACTCAATACTCTTTGTTTATGTGACAATGTTTTTATTTTCCTTAAATTCTTGATTTATGGTTTGGCTAGAGGGAATATTCTGAATTGAAAATCATTTTCTCCACAATTTTGGATGCGTGGCCTAACTTCCTATTAACCTCCAACATTGCTCTTAAGTAATCCAATGCCATCCTCACTTTTATTCAGTTGGCTGTGTCACTTTTTTTCCTCCACGTTTACAAATGTGTGATCTTCCCTACAACCCACTGAGTTACTGCACTGACTGGCCTCCTCTTAGCTCCTCCCCACCTGCTCTACGTTGGTAGCCGTTCCTGGGGTAGAAAGGCCGGGGACTTTCTGGGTAGATGCACATTTATTACCTGCCGTTGGCTCTCTTCAGAAACTTTAATAAACATATTTTATTTTTAACTGACAAATGATAATTATATATCTATGGGGCACTTTTTATAGTTCTATAAAGTGTCTTTAGGTTTCACTCCTGTTGTTTTATATCACCAGGGCTGTACAATTTAAGAAAGATCTATATTGATCGAAAGAATATACCCGATGTGTTTGGCAATGAAATCCAGAGATGAATCATAGGAGTTTAGCAATGATGCCAAGTAAAAATGAAAATTATGGTTAAAGAACTGAATGCACATTTATAAACATTGATAATGTGGAATAATCAACAAAAACCAGTAAGTTGTGAGAAGAAAGTTGAATAATTCCTATGTACTCACTTTCTAAACTAGGGAATGATAAATGAATAATATCTTAGTCTAGTAATTAAAGAAATAATGGGTTGAGTATGCCTTAAAATTACAAATGTCATCTACTTCAAAACTGATTTAACAATTAGCAATCATTCACTGTAAGAACTAAGGAATGATACTCTCCTTGGATGAAGAAGATATCAAATTATTAATATTTCTTCTCATGTCCTCCCTTCTTTTAAGGAAGAAGTATTCATTTCTTGTTGCATCTGCGGCAGCAACTGTTTTGAATAAAGAAATCAGGTAATTGGTGAGAAGAGACCTTGCGGTTGAGAGCATAGGCATAGCAGGTGGCAAGTATCACTTAACATAGATTTGATATAAATAGAAGAATAAGGATTTCATGAAACACTACATGTATTCATTTACTTTCTGAGACCAACACATACTCTAACTGCCTTTAAATTATTGTTAGCTTTTTAAATTGATATTTCCTCAACGGAACTTTATGCTGTGATTGAGCCACAAGGGACTTTAACTTTAGGTGGTATGCCTTTGCAAATACTAGCCTATGTATTTTGTAAGATTACACTTACCAGTTTACATATATTCTGTGGTTTAACAGAAAACATAGGGTAAGCAAAATTCCTTTGTTAACCTCTTCAATTGAAAAACAAACTAGTAGTGATAACCAGAAAGAAGTTAACTGTCTCTTTTCATTCTCCCGCTTGTCACTCATAGATCTTAGCAAAAACAATTTGTCTCTGGTATAAATACGGGTCTATTTATTTCTCGTGCAATTGTAGGATAGAATTATTAGAGCTTTAGAGTTGTTAAGGGACCTAGAAACTTAAGTGACTTGTCCAAGTTCCGTCAGCCAGTTAATAGCAGAGAACGACTTAGAATTCAAGTTTTTGGACTGATGATTTCTTTGCACAATAGTATGCTGTCTCTAAAGCTGTGAATCTAAAATTCTGATGTAGAATAATCATAGGAAATCATTAGACAATTTCTCAGAACGGGGGTCAAGTGCAGAGAGGAGTGTTCTGAAGTACTCTGGTTGTCTTAGTCCACTCTTGACTTTACATTGTCTTACGGTTGCTTCTCTTGAAGCTTAGCATCACTTGCTTTCACAAAACGTTTATATCAAAATGTTAATGGTCTCCAGTCCTGATTAATGAGAGTGGAGTAATTTTTGCTTTCATCCTTGCAGAAAGAAATCAGACAAAATCTGATCTCATTGTGTGTTACTGTAAACTCTTAAATTGAAAACCGGTTATTATCAAAATAATTATACGAAGTGGTTATTTCACATCATGGTTGACTTGGATTAACCTTTTTGAAACCTGTGCAAATCTTTAGCAGTTTAAATCATTTAAATCTCAGTCCTAGAAATCCGTCTCGAATTCCTTTTCTGCAGGCAGTAACAACTTTTAGGGGAATGGAATTTCTGTATCTCTCACTTCAGCATTATTTCATGTTTTTCTTCACCTGCATTATAAAACTTTATGACCCTAGGCTGGAATGCAACAATGTAGCTTACAGTCCATTGGCATCGCTGCGATCAGTCTTCTGAGAGCCTTTGTGGACATGATTTTGCAGGTAATGGGCCGCTTCAGTTCTGCTTGAGCTCTCGTTACCATCTCCATCTGAGCAGCAGCTGTGTTTCCCTGTTGTCCTTTGGAATACATGAATAAAGGGGAGAGCATGGGCATTCCTTTTAATGTTACTTCCCAGTCAATACTTGCTGTAACTAGATAGAGTGTTTGGTTGCTTTGAGAGAAAGATGTTATGAAAATTCTGAAGCACATTCTGAAAGTTTTTTGTCAAATTCCAGTAAGCCTTGTTTTTGGCAAATCAACTGTTTTGGTGAAATAATCATGTGTTCTTTCACAAGAAAATGGAAAATAAAACAATGCGAATAAAGTCATTTGGCTCAGAAGAGGTTATAGAATTATCCAGTTCAGAGGTCGACAAGCTATGACCCATGTGTTCAATGTGTCCCTGGCATATTGTTACAAGTAACGTTTTATTGGTCCACAGCTACTACCATTTATTTATCTATTGTCTATACATACCCAGGTTTTAACAGTGGAGTTCAGTTGTTGTGAGAGATACCGTATGACCTATAAAGGCTAAAATATTTACTACTTGACCCTTTGTAGAAAAAGTTTACGGAACCCTCATCTACAGCAACGGTTTGGAGCCTTTACAGAATTCTTGGAAAGCTTTTGAAAACATATAGAAGTGTGGACCCTGTACTCAAGGATGGTTGTGGTTTGGCTCCGTGTCTCCACCCAAATCTCATGTCAAATTGTAGTTCTCACATGCTGAAGGTGGGGCCTGGTGATAGGTGATTGGATCATGGGGAAAGTTTCTAATGATTCAGCACCATCCTCCTAGTGCTTAAATCTGATCATTTAAAAGTGTGTGACAGTTCCCTGCTTGCCCTCTCTCTTTCCTGCTGCCAAGTAAGATGAACTCTGCTATCCCTTCACCTTCCACCATAATGGCAAGTTTCCTGAGGCCTCTGTAGCCATGTGGAGCTGTGAGCCAATTAAACCTCTTTTCTTTATAAATTACCCAGTCTCAGGTAGTTCTTTCATTTTTATTTTTATTTTTTAGATGAAGTCTCACTCTGTTGCCAGGCTGGAGTGCAATGGCGCTATCTCGGCTCACTGCAGTCTCTGCCTCCCAGGTTCAAGCAATTCTCCTGCCTCAGCCTCCCAAGTAGCTGAGACTACAGGCGTGTACCACCATGCCCAGTTAATTTTTTGTATTTTGGTAGAGATGGAGTTTCATCACGTTCGTCAGGATGGTCTCAGTCTCCTGACCTCGTGGTCTGCCTGCCTCGGCCTCCCAAAGTGCTGGGATTACAGGCATTAGCCACTGCCCCTGGCCTCAGCTAGTTCTTTATGGCAGTGTAAAAATGGACTAATACAAGAATTTAAATTTACTTGGTTTGGGATAGTGCTTAGAGATTCCTACCTAATTCAAACGTGTAGTTATGATTGAAAACCACTAACTGACTTCTACAATAAATTTACATTATTCACAAAATACATTGCATTTTTATGAGAGGGCAGGAGGCCAACCAGAGAGACACAGACTTGTTAGTTAAGGCTCAGATAAAAACAAAGGCATGTTACTTAATTAAGATGACTTTCATTTTTTATTGATTGACCAAATTGATTTTTCATGAATGACCTGACATGACTTGAGATGATCCTAGAGAAACTGAATAATCGTGGTTCAGAGGAAGAAAATATTACCTTGAGTTGCAGTGTCAAAGAAGACGTCACAAGTGAATATTTTGAACGGTGTCTACGGGCTTCAAATACGGGTAGGATTCAATGCTTCAGACAGGGGTATTAGATATTATCATTATTGCGTTCTGTTTTTCTTCTCTGCGAGTCTGCCTTAAAGGCCAAGGAATCAGAGTTTTTCCATTGTGGTTTGCCTCACCCACTCAATTCAACAAAATGTCTGAATCCCAGGCACTCAGTGCTGTAAAGAGCATATCATGGCGAACAAGACAGATGCGAGCTTGTTCTATAGAAGATCTCCATACATAACAACATGGCATAATAAATGCTACAGTGAGAGAAGAACCTGGTGCCTTCAAGTCATATAGTAGAGTTACCTTACCAAGCCTTGCATACTCTGAGAAATCTTTTAGACTAAATACATTCTACAATGGAACATTTTGAAAGATCGATATGGAATAGGGTGAAATAGGGACTGGTCAAAGGTAGAAGGCTGGGAGGAATAAATTAAGAAGTGGTAATTATTTGGGAGGGAGTAGTGTAGAGTGCAAGATGGGTGACATCGTGGACATGGGTTTGAAGAGTAAGTCAGATTCAGGTGTGAAGGGCTTTCATTTGTTTGTTTGTTTATTTTAAACTAATACATAGATTTTATTGAATTTCAGGAACTTGATATTTCTTTTTAAGTTTAAAATCTTTGCACACGAGTTTCCACTATAGTTTCTAATATAGCTACCCAGGCTGGAGTGCAATGGCGCGATCTCGGCTCACTGCAACCTCCGCCTCCTGGGTTCAGGCAATTCTCCTGCCTCAGCCTCCTGAGTAGCTGGGATTACAGGCACGCGCCACCATGCCCAGCTAATTTTTTGTATTTCTAGTAGAGATGGGGTTTCACCATGTTGACCAGGATGGTCTCGGTCTCTTGACTGCGTGATCCACCCGCCTCGGCCTCCCAAAGTGCTAGGATTACAGGTTTGAGCCACCGCGCCTGGCTGGGAATAAAATATTTTTATTTATGCATCTGATTTGAGAGAAATTGTTGTTCCACTCGATGGTAGGTACACTGCATATCCTTAAAAAGCAAAAGTACGTTGTAAGATAGTTTAAGCAAATATTGTCCTCCTACATTAACATAAATAGGAAGAATGATAATCTGAATTTAGAATGCTTAGAACATATGCTAGGGTATGCAGAAGGGAGCAACAGACTGATGGGGGTTTCAGTCCTGGTTTTATCACTTCCAACCTACGTAATCTTGAATAATTTTTCTAAGCTTTTTGAAATTTAATTTCCTCTCGTAAAGGGGGTTTTAACGAAATATGTGAAGACTACATGACATGTACGTATAAAATATTAACATCTGCCACCTACAAAGCTCTTGGAACAACCATTTTTTTTTGTTTTGATCTTAAGTTTTTTTTTTTTTAATGGAAAGAAACATTTCTTTACATCTTCTGCCTTTAACCACTCAATGCCAGAAAATCTGGATTTTGAGAAGTGTATTTATAAAAGCTGATATTCATAATGATACGGGAAGGTGACAGGGACATGCTGGGAGGAGACAGGTGGGGACCCTGGCGAGGGCTCCATCCTCGAGCCTGTGCCCACGGATCTAGGCCAGGACAAGCACTCATGTTTTCATGCCCAAATGTTGCATTTTCCAAAGCTACCTGGTCCACTATGCCCCATCCTATGCCTGTAAGAGCCCCAATACGTTAGTGGGCACACACATAGGCAACAGGGCATTGAGAGGAACACACCGGCAGAAGAGCACACAGGTGGCTGGTGAGCGTGAAGAGGAGCAGAGGAGCAGAGGGGCACACTGACAGACACTGGCAGATGCTGGCAGGCCACTGACTGGCAGAACGATGTGGGCACCAAGGGGAATTTGGCCAGGGCAGTTGGAGGAGAGTCCTGCCGCTAAGTGGCCCAACTCCAGGGAAAAATCGCCTTCCTGCTCCATATCCCTTCTGGCTCCCCATCCACCTCACTGAGAGCTACTTCTACCACTCAGTAAAACCTTGCCCTGATTCTCCAAGGCCACGTGTGATCTGATTTTTCCAGTACACCAAGGCAAGACCGCGGGATAGAGAAAGCTCTCTGTCCTTGTGATAAGGCAAAGGGTCTAATTTAGCTGATTAACACAAGTTGCCTAAATTTGACAAAACTAAAAGAGCCCACCGTACCACCCCCAGTGAGGCTTCGGGAGCTATAAACATTCACCCCTAGAAGTTGCTGTGGGGTTAGAGCCCACACTCCCCCACCACCTGCCCATCTGTCTCCTCCCACTAGGGGTTTTGCACAGGGAGGCACTGAAGAAACGAGTCACACCCCATCACACACCCTGTGAGGTAGACAAGGGAACTTTTCCTGTTTCAGTAACAACCATATGAAGATAATTTTACAAACAACTTCCAAAGCTATCCTAGGGTTACTACAGTTAAGTCTGTGTGTGTGTGTGTGTGTGTGTGTGTGTGTGTGTGTGCGTGCGTGTGTTTAAATCTAATCATAAGCTTTATCAACGGGGGGCAGAATTAATAGGTTCTTGACAAGACAGCAACAAGCATGGGTTACTGACCCTCTCTCCTGAATCCAACACTCAAGTTGCCCTGGGACAGAACATCGCTGAGCAGGCTTTGAAATTTATCAAACTCTAAAACAAAAACTATGGTAAAGCCTTAGTGTAAGTGGAAATGTGAGATCCCAGTGTATGTTTGTGTGTCTGGGCTTTATCGAGGGGAACTCAAAGGGCTCATAAACATTATCAGACTTGGGAAGAACTTTCTAGATGCTCTATTTCTTTTTCTCATTCTCGTTTTGCTTGTTGAGCTCTTCCTGATCTACCCAGTTTCTGCCCACTACCAGTGAGAAGCAGTGGAAAAATGTGGGCCTGGCTTAGAGGGGAGTCTGTAGACTAGCAGGCCTGAGTGTTGTACCCTCTGCCCTCCACATCCCAGTTAACGGACTAAGGAGATAAAACAGAGTGATGAGGTCCTGGTAAGAGCATCTGAGGCAGATGAAGTCTTTTGCAGGAAAGGGGGCTGCAGAGTCCGAACAGATTATAACTCTGTTATGAGGTATCCTCTCTACGCCAACTCAATCCACCTGTAGTAGCTCAACCTGGGCCATAGATTTCACCCTTCCTTCTAGGTACATCACTAGCCAAGCTATTAATAACAAATTCTCTATGGAATGTAAACACAATGATCAAAAGGAAAAAAAAAATAACAGAACTGACACTAGAATAAAGAGTAATTTAATAAAGAACAGATTCAGATTTTAAAATTCCAAAGAAATCCCGGAAAAGACAAAGGCTTACTGAAACATAAGACAGGAACAAGTATATAAATAAGAACCAATTGGAAATACTGGATAATTGGATATAAAAACATAATTGTCTAAATAAAATTCCCAATGGAGTGGTTTCAATAAGAAAGAAGCAAAGAGACATAGCTGAAGAATAACTAGTAAGCAGCAAGACAGGGTTATAGAACACCTTCCAGAAGGGAAGAGGGTGAGTTGCCAAGTTTGCTCATATTGGGGGATGAGGCAACTAACAATTTATTTGAAAATTCTAGAGAAGTAAGAAATAGTAAAAACTAATTTAAAAGTTCTGCAAGTTTGCTTAATATAAGATCAACATGTAACTATCCTACACTAGCAATTATCAACTGAAAATACAATCAAAATAATGTGATCCTGGCACACACCGAGACATATAAATAGAACAAAATAGAAAACCAATAAATAGACTCTAATACGTAGGAAACTTCTTCATATGAAATAAATGATATTTAAATGAGAGGAGAAAAGACAGAGTATTAAATAATAGGGTTGGGACAATTTGATAAACTTCTCAAATAAATTTAGATCATTGTCTATTACCCCATCCAATAATAAGTTCCAAGTAAACTGCACACTTAAATTTAAAAGAGAATGAAACCACGAAATAATCAGAGGCATACACAGAATTAAAAATAATCTCAGAGATGAAAATGACTTTCTATTCATCACACTAGACTTTAAAATGCTATGAGTTAAAGTAAAAATTTCTTCATGGTTACAAGCAAAATAAAGTCAAAATACAAATGACAAATGGAGATTAAATTTTCATAAATTATATCATAGCAAATGATTGATTAATCAAATATATTAGAATACACATATTGATAGGTAAAACCAACTAACCCAATAGAAAGAAATGGGCAAAGGATTTGTTTAGTAGCCATTAAAATAAATACATGTGGACTTTAAACATATGAAAAGATACACAATCCTATCCACAATACAAAGTAAATTAAATCTATACCAAGTCGTCATAATTCACCTATCAAAAACAAAAATAAAAATGTTGGAATACACAGTATTGCAAGAATGTAGAGAAACAGGCATGTTTATATCAATGAGAGTATAAATGACATAGTTTTCCTGTGATAGTGTAATGACATAGTATTTATGAAAGACAATTTGGTTGTATGAAACAATGACAAACAAACATTCTCTTTAACACAGCAATTCTATTTTAAAAAGTATAGGTAAACTGATGTTGGCAAAAGGTTATTCCCTACATGACTGTACATGATAAAACACAATTTCAACAATTAAAAGTATTTATCAGTAGGCATCTGAGTAATTTTATTATGAGAGAAGTGCAGAAAAGAAGGTATTATTCAGTTGTAAAACATAAGAACAAGAATGAAGGAGGAAAGGAAGAAGGGATAGAGGGGTGAGAAATAAATGGAGGGATGGGGGAGAGAGAGAGACAGTTATCCTAGCATAATGCTGTGGAAAGAGTACTAAGACTTCAGCAACAGGACAGAATGGCAAAACAAAATATCAGATAATATCAAGTATTGGTGAAGTATTCTGATGTTGATGATGGGATTGTAAATGATTAGTCAACTCCATCTATTCGTTTTTAGTAAAATTAAGCAACCCTATTTCTGGGTATTTTTCCCTGAAAAACTTTTGCATATGTGCTCAAGAAGAAATCCATACACATACCTATTGTAATAACATTTATTTTAGCAAAGGAGAGCAGCTTAGGTGGTTATCCCCAGAGGAATCAAATATTAAAATATAAAGTGTACCTATGTGTATGTGTGTATGTGAGCCCTCACACAATAAATATACTTTCTAAGAATCAGAAATGATGAACTGGATTTTTAAATGGCTGTCTAAAAAAACATAAGAATATGTGAAAAAGAAACAAGGTAATTAAATACACAGAATACCATGTATGTAAATTTAAAAACACACCTTATAATATATCAGCATGTATTTCCCAATAATTGACTTTAACATGAAGGTAGAATGAAAGGTTACACATCAACTACTAGGTTGCGCTTACATAGGGGAAGAGGAACAGGAAGGAAGGAGGAAAGAGAGTAACAATTTCCTTGCTCAGACTGATGATAATAATGTGCCTTGAAATAGAGAGGTGTAGTCTTAAATCAGTGCTGGCAGGTGATATCTGAATTTGGGGAAAAGTCATTGAATTCTCTCATTTACTAAACGTATGGCCATATTATGCAATAGTACGGTTACCTACAAAAGTGATGGGAGTGTTAAATGCAGAGGTCCTAAGTCTCTTGGAATTTCTTGGGTTACAGAAACCTCTTTTGTTCTAATGTGGTGAATCTTGATAGGCTCCTGAATAGCCTTGGGATGGGAGTGGTTGCCCAGGGAACCAATCATGTAATTAGAGGGTTGGAACTTCAGCCCCACCCCTCAACCTCTGGGAAGAGGAGAGGGGCTTAATACTGAGTTGACCATTACTGGCAAATGATTTAATCAATCAGGCCTAAATAATGAAAACTTCCATAAAACCTTCAAATAAGAGGTTTCCGTCAGCTTTAGGCTGCTGAATTCACAGAGGATTCTGGAGGGTGTCACATTAGAGAGGGGAAGGAAGTTTCCCCCATCCCTTCCCCAACATCTCACCCTATGCTTCTCATCTGCTTGTTCATCAACATCCATTGCAATATCCTTTATAATAAACTAGTAAATGTGTTTCCCTGATTTCTGTGAGGCATCCTGGCAAATTAATTGAACCCAGGGAGGGTGTCGTGGGAACTCCAGTTTATAGCCAGTTTGTCAGAAATATAAAATATAAGTGACAGCTTACTATTTGCAATTAGTGTCTGAAGTAGGAGGAAGTCTTGTGGGGCTGAGCCTTTAACCTGTGGAGTGTGCAGTAATGGGGTTCATGTCAGAAATGAGTAAACTGTAGAACATCCACTCAGTGTCCACGGAATAAATGGTTATTAGTGGAGAGAATCACCTTTTCATGACCAGAAGTAAAGTGTTAAATGAAAGAGTGGAAATTTTTTTTCCCCCTATCTCAAACAAGTCTGTTTTCAACTGGTCAGAGTGAAAACAATTCTCCTACTAGGGCTTTGCTTGGGAGCTGGCAATACAAATGTGCCTCAGGCAAAAAGAACAGGTGACCATCTGTTTTGGGTGATACCAGAAATAACTTGAACTTCCCAGCCAGTTCTAAATAGAGTCCCAATGATTTTGATTGCAAATATGTCACTTAAGGGATAAACAAATAAAGCGACAAGCATGATCACCAAAAGTTTCTAGTTAAAAAGCACAGTTAAAAAGTTACAGAGGCCTGTAATCCCAGCTACTCAGGAGGCTGAGGCAGGAGAATTGCCTGAACCCAGGAGTCAGAGGTTGGGGTGAGATGAGATCGCGCCATTGCACTCCAGCCTGGGTTAAAAGAGTGAAACTCCGTCTCAAAAAAAAAAAAAAAAGTTACAGGGATTTGCAACTCCCTTGTTCTTTCACATTATCTTGTTAATATAAAGTATTTTGTCAAACGCATCATTAACACATTCTCTGAAGGCTTGGGTGGTGAGAAACATCATGAACACACCTAAGGAGAAAGGCTTTGAAAGTGTTTAAGGATATAAAGAGTAACTCGAATATAACTAGTCCTAGTGACTACAGTAGAATCTCTCTTAAACCACCTCAGTATCAGCAACAACCTGCCCACTGACTCTTCACTGCCACTGTGAAACTTACTCACTGCTCTACACAAGAGACACATTAGGCAGTTCTCTACTCGGCCAACTCTCTTCTGTTCTTGCAGATGAATTGCACACTAATCAAGGGTTATTTGTGTTTGTTCCCCAATCTGCTTTCTTTTCAAGTTGTGATTGTTATTCTACTTATGAAATTTAATTAAACATAATTGATAAAATGTGACTGGAAAAGAAAAGGGTTTTTTTTTTCCTATGACAACATGTAAAAGCTTGCCGACAAACTTCAAAAAGGCATAGTACTAAAAAGTCTATAATATTGGGAAAAGTAATTAATATCTAGGATTCTATACTGGAATAATTTCACCAATACATTTAAACAAAGAAATAAAAGTAAGCATCAAGTATGCATTGCTTGATGTAGTTTAAGAAACATGGTATGGAATTTAAATGCTTTTTTATTTCAATCAAGGTTTTTAGTAACTAACCAAACACTAGTTCTGTTGCTCCAGATAAGAGGACCTTTAAACTGCTATCCTCCATTGTTCTGAATGCTGGTTAGCCTTTGACATGTGTTCAATTAACTTAACTGTCCCCTTTGAATAACCATGGGAAAAAGAACACATATGCATAAACATAAAACTATAATCTTTTTATGATTCTCTGCACCTGAAAAAACTTCCAATTAAAGTGAAACACCCCATTCACTACACAGCGTGGAACAGAAGCAATACACCACCAGGGGTGAAATCTGTTAGCATTTCCAGGAGTCTGAGCCAGGTATAACCATTTCCTCTGTATCTCCACCTGTTTCTGAAGGGCTTCCACTATATTGTACTCATCTCCCCTCTCTTGGTACTAGCTGTTAGAGCTTCTTCACATCCTCCATCACTCACAGCTATACATTCGGGAGTGAACTGAGCTGTGGCTACATGGTTTTGAAGACTTCAGCTTGTATATTAAGTATGATGAAATGGTAAATATTAAGGTAGTCTTATATATCCATCCAGGATGGTAAAGGGTTAGCAGGCAGGTGAAAATGGATTGCCAGCTGTGGTCCCTGACTTTTCTTAATCCAGTATATTATTTGTAGCATGAAAATAACCACAATGCCAACAGAGCAGTTTCCAAGCTTTGCTATGATGATACTTGATACCTTTCCATGTGTGGAAATATTACTGGTAGTGATAGCAAGTGTCCTGATATTTTAAATGCTGATTTTGGATCAATTAAACATCAAGACAAAAACAAATACCACAAATAAAAAGTTAAAATGTGTTTCTGGGAAACAGAAACCCGTGATATTCTTTCTTTTTATGCACCGAAGATAAAAGAAGTCTGCAAAGCAGACACTCTATTACAAAAGGCAGCATGCTTTCTAGGATATTAATTTCTAGCATGGTAGAATGTGAATGAATTAACCAAAAAAAGAAATAAGAGAGCTAAACAGGAGTGGGTGCCTTTGGAACCCGTATGCAGTAGATATTATCAAGGGACAACTTAGCATTCTACATTCTTTGTGTTCTTCTGACATTATTGTAATCCAAATTTATACAATCTTACATTTGCATTTCAAAAATAAAATAAAATAAATACATTTTAGGAATTAAATTGCCTTATCACATTGAAATACATTGATATATGTTCTGAAAAATAACAAAAAGGCATTTATTTCACGGTGTTCCTTGATAATTTAAGTTTATAATTCAAAAAATATGTATGAATGAGCTAAATATTGCTTAGTTGTTTCGGTTACTGAGTTGTTACTATAGACCTAAAGGTAGCTGCTAGGAATGTTTTATACTGAACTAATCAGATTACTGAAGGTCAGACAAATTAGGAGTAAGTGTTTAACATGTTGTCCAAAATGAGACCCAAATTGGCAATATTCCATAATCTTATAAGATGTCCCCCGATACAAAAGATTAATTGCAGTCTGTAATGAAGTTACCCTGAAAGAGGTCATATCTTTTAGTCCTCCCACCTGTCTACACATTTCAAGAGCAGGGATCAATTCGTAATTTGCATTATATTTCCATGGGCATATGGGTACTACACTTAAATATTTAATTATTTAAAAAATAAAATTGGAAAGATAAAATAGCTTAAACTGTTTTAACATTCTGAATAATTTTATGAGTGAATAGATTCTGAAATTTGAAGTCAGTGTTTTGCACAGCAAATCAACATTTGGGACTGGACTTACTGGGTTTGGGACCTCTACTTATTAGGTGTTAGGGATAATGGTGGTGCTATGAGAATGCTGGAAAGATGTGAAGCAAAAGTCTGGAATTGGGAATCCTGTACTGTCTTTGGGGTGTGCAGAGAGGCTCTTTCTTTCTAGGTGTTGATCAGTGCAGTATGACCACTGAGGGCCAAAATTGCCTGTCTTGACCACAGGATGTTAAAAGAAAGAACAATAAAAGTTTTGTTTCTTCTAAAGTTTTGTGATCTTAACAGTACATGACTCGACTCTAGCTAAGAGCAAGATGTTTGTCTTCTGAAAACCACGATTACAATCCACCTGTCCTCGGGTATTAGCTGACATAAACTTGGGCAAGTTTTTAACCTTTGTAAGCCGGAATTTCTTCATCCATACAACAGTGGTAAATTCTATCTAACTCACAGGGTTATCTGAGTTTTAAAGGTGTCCCTTAGGTACCCTGCATCTTTAAGCCTTCAATGGTTGGTTGTTATCATTACCATTCTTGCCCAGAAATGAGGGAAATTAAGTTTATCATTTACAAATGAAGAAAAAATATGAGTAACAAGAACTAAATGATTTTTAAATTCACACTAATTAGGTTCCTTTTGATTTTTAAAAAATTAACTTTATTTGAAATGCTTTTATACACATGATACAGTATTTGATTTGTTCTTTATTGTTCCTTATATTAACTCTAAAAGATAAATGGGATGATTCTGGTCATCAATATGGTACAAGTAGGGGAAGAAGATGTGGAATTGTGGTCATCTCTGCTCCCTTGGAAGTGAAGAGCAGAATACACAGAGAAAAACCAAACTCACAACCTCTTAATAAAGTAGAAATATATTTTACATGTTTTCAAAAAATAGTTTCAAACAACTCTATATAGCAAGAAATAAATTATTTGAAATTTAGGAGGAAAAATATGGAGGATATTTCATCATTTAAAAATAATAATTTTGCTGAACAGATGTTGGCAGTTAGGAAATCTTTTAAAAACTCACATATTCTGTATTTTATGAAGTATTTTATTTCTACTTCCTCTAAATAGCATAATATAATCTGATCTAACATATTCTAACTTTGAAGAATAAATTATTTTTAAGTGAGAAAACATCTTTCTTTAATTTTTTGATTTTTTTACTCTGATCTAAATTTAGAAAACAAATTATTTTTAATGATCAAAAGCTACCTCATTCTCATCACTGACTAGACTCATTCATATAAGAATTGCATCTGTAGCACCAGTTTTATAGTTAATTTTATAAAGAGTGAATAGAACAATATATATGTTTCTGGCATTCATGATTTCCCACAAGGTCATCACAACTTATTTTTCCAGTAGTATCTCTGATTATTATTACACATGCATTTTGCTTTTAAAGAACAGCCAAAAGTATTTATTTCATCAATTTTTTGCATGTCTACAGAGTGCAAACACTACGATAGCTGCATGGAAATCTATAAAGACAGGAGAGATCTTTGCACTTGTCACATGTAATCTAGAAAAGAAAAGACACACAAACAACAAATTTAAACACAGAGAAGAACATTATAAATGACAGCGGGACAAACACTTTGCCAGAGTAAAAAATGTATGTGTTTTAATTTAAAGAGGTGAAAACCACTGAAGTTTTGAAAACAGAGAATGATCTAAGAATGGAGAAAATTTTTGATTAAAAAAAATGTAATTTACTTTGCATAATTTTGAATGTCCTGATAACATAATTAAAGTATTTTGTTAAAATTTTACATAATTTTAAAAATTAATGAGTCTTATGATTTGGAGTTTATGATTTCTAAGTGTAAATATGTGAAACATAAAAACACATGGGTTAAAACATGCTCCTTTAGCTCAGAGGAGTTTATTACCCAGCTTCTGAAGTCTACCTCTGTCAATTTGTCAATCTCATTCTCCATCCTGTTTTGCACCCTTCCTGGAGAAGTGCTGTGATCATTTGGAGGAGAAGAGGCATTCTGGCTTTTGAAATTTTCAGCATTTTTGAGCCGATTTTTTCTCAACTTCATGGATTTATCTACCTTTGTTGAGGCTGATGATTTGGATGGAGTTTTTGTGTTGGGGGGTCTCTTTTGTTGATGTTGTTATTGTTGTTGCTTTCTGTTCGTTAGTTTTTCTTCTGACGGTCAGGCCCTTCTTCTGTAGGTCTGCTGCAGTTTGTTGTAGGTCCACTCCAGACCCCTGTTCACCTGGGTATCACCACTGGAGGGTGCAGAACAGCAAAGACTGCTGCCTGCTTCTTCCTCTGGAAGCTTCATCCCAGAGGGGTACTGGCCTGGTGCCAGCCAGAACTCTCCTGTATGACGTCAACCCCTGTTGCAAGGTCTCCCTCAGTCAGGAGGCATGGGGGTCGGCACCCACTTGAAGAGGCAGTCGGTCCCTTAGCAGAGTTGGTGCACTGCGCTGGGAGAATTCCCTTGTCAGTCCGGATAAGCTGCTTTCTTCAGAGCCAGCAGACAGGAAAGACTAAGTCCCCTGAAGCTGTGCCTGCAGCTGCCCCTTCCCCCAGGTGCTCTATCCCAGAGAGATGAGGGTTTTATCTGTAAGCCCATGACTAGGGCTGCTTGATTTCCTTCAGAGATTCCCTGCCCAGTGAGGAGGAATCTAGAGAAGCAATCTGGCCACAGCTACTTTGCCATGTTATGGTGAATTCCGTCCAGTCCACATTTACCAGCCTTCTTAGCACTTTCAGGGGAAAACTGCCTACTAAAGCCTCAGTAATAGCAGATGCCCCTCTGCTGACCAAGCTCAATCAACCCAGGACGACTTCAGACTGCTGTGCTGGCAGTGAGAATTTCAAGCCAGTGGTTCTTAACTTGCTGGGCTCCATGGGAGTGGGACCTGCTGAGTGAGACCACTTGGCTCCCTGGCTTCAGCCCCCTTTCCAGGTGAGTGGATGGTTCTCTTGTCTCACTGAAGTCCAGGTGCCATTAGTGTACAAAAAAAAAAAAACTCCTGCAGCTAGCTCAGTGCCTGCCAAAACGACTCCTCAGTTTTGTGCTTGAAACCCCAGGTCCTGGTGGTATAGGCTCACAAGCGATGTCCTGATCTGCGGACTACAAAAATCTACCCAGGGCAGATAGCACGATCTCTCACTGTTTCCCTTGGCTGGGGGAGGCAGGTCCCTTGGCTCTTTGCATATCCTAAGTGACGCCCCACCCTGCTTCTACTTGCTCTCCATGGGTTGCACCCACAGCTTAACCAGTACCAATGAGATGAACTGGATACCACAGATGGAAAAGCAGAAATCAACGACCTTCTGTGTTGGTCTCGCTGGGAGTTGCAGACCGTTGCTGTTTCTGTTCTGCTATCTTGGCCCCTCCAAAAAGGGCTTCCTTTTTTACACTTAAGAAATTGTTAAGGTGCTATCATATTCTGCCTTGAATCTAGTCATGAGTGTGGTATTTTGCGAACTCATATTATGTATGAGACTGTTCAGTTCCAAGTGATAGAAAGCCCAAACTAACAATGTCTTAAAAAGAAAGAGGCTTCTCCTTTGTGTAAATGTGTGACTACACAGAAGGGGCTGATAAATCAGGGCCCTAGGTATACTCTGCCTTGTTATCCAGTGTATACACCTGATTTCATGGTCCAGAATGGCAGCCCCTGAGTTCTTGGAAGGATAGAGGCAGGGATGAAGAGGGGAGAAGAGGATGTGTGGGTACTCTCTGTTAAAAAAAAGATTCCCAGGAACCACCATGTGACACTTTTGCTTATATGCCTTTCGCCATTTGAGAGTTACATGGCCACATCTATTGTTGGGAATGAGAGGTTGGGAAATATATTTAGCTATTAATCTCTTTATGAAAACAGATGGAAAGGATGTTGGGTAACAGTTAAAAGTCTTGACTACAACTCTTAATAAATATTTGTTGAATATTGAGAATGTGCATTTAGTAATCATTGGCTTTGTGGCCAATACATGACTAAACATCCTTTGTATAATCTTCACAACAACTTTAAGAGGCCATCTATTTTTGTTGACACTTTGTATATAAAGAAGACATACATTAGAGTGGCCCAGTAACTTTGTTCAAGGTGACAGTCAATGGTCAGTAGAATCCAGGATCACTGATCTTGAACATACTCTTCCTTCCCCATATAGTATAATTGCTTATTTAAATGTGCTTCACTTGCATTAGATTTAAGCATCCAGGGAACAGGTAATGTGATTTATTTATCCTCACTTTATTTATTAATTCATTTAAATATATTTACTGAGCAAGTAAAAAGTCTTATCAGTCTCGGGATATGAAAAGGATTATGATGCATATTTGTTTCACTTTTTTATGAAATGTTAGTCATTAGTCACCAATCACTGAGATTGGTGAGAATACAAAGTGAGCCAATAGATAGTATTTCTACCCTCATGAAGCTTACCTAATAAACAATATCTTACACAGTTTAATTACTAGCTGGGGCAATGGCTGTACTTGAAAAAAACAAGAAGCTGTGAGAATATATATTAGAAGAATGGAGTCTAGTCGAGAGGAGGAATAGGATTAGGGAAAGCTCCCCTGAGGAATTGGCATCTAGACAGCAACTGGCACAGAGGAAATAATAAATATATTGAATAAATGAATAAATTCATTAATTTAAATGAAGTTGAGGGTCACTTGATAATATGTTTTTTCTAAGCCTGGAAGAAAAGAAGGAAGTACTCTTCAAGAAGTCCCCTATGGCTGGAACTCACAGAGTAAATTCTCATTTCCCAGAGCATAATTGTTGAATGAAATCAAATAGCTTTTTCTCTCTCAATGACCACAGAATGAAGTAGAAAACTTTCCTATCAGATAATTTAAAATGTTTTCTCTACTCCAGTAAGCTCCACATGGGCAGAGAGAAGTTATACATTGCCCAAATAGCTCTCTACAAATAGTAGCTGCTCAATAAATATTCATTCTTCCTCTGTAGATTGGAGACTCAGAAAAACGTTCCAAAAAGTATCAGAGAATGCATTGATGTTTCAAAATTTATGTACATCTTTCCAAATCCAGGTTAATGCATGCTCTTAAAAAAAGACGCTAAGATTCATTGGCAACATATTTAAATGTTTAGGAGTTCTTGTTTCTTCTTTGTTTTGTTTTGTCCTGTGAGATAATCACATTTTGGTTTAAGAGCTTCTGGAAAGCTGACATATAAAAATACTGGCTTAGTCTGGGCTCCTGCTAAGGAAAGTAAAATAAAAATATTCACACATACTTCTAAAACTCAGTACTTTATCTCTTAACAACACTAATGATAGTAATAAACTAAGGAGACCTGCATTGAACATAGTTTTTTAATCTGAGAAATGAAAATATAGCCCATGTATTATGAATTCAGAGAAATGTTTTAAAGTGATTGAAGCATTAAACATATAACAGAAGCAAGAAAATCTGAGAGCTTATTTGTGGGGGGAAAAGGAGAGCTTTATTATTTTTTTCAAGAGTCAAAATCATAACAAAATAAAGTGATCTATACTAAGTACATTAGCATTAGGATGAAGTAGCTACTATTTTAATTAAATATATCAGTTCTGGAGAAAACAGCAGGAGCAGCAGCAAAAACATTAAAAACAAATGCATGAAGAAAATGTAAACAACATATGATATAAAAGAGAAATGTTCTGAAAGAGGAATTAAAGGAGAATATATACACTTATTTAGAAAGTTCAGTGTATCTCTTCTCTAGAGTCCTGCAAAATGCTACTTTCAGGTAAGCTATAGTCTTGGAAACTGTTTTGATGAAAATGGAAACAGGAGAAAATGAAACTTTATTTAGAAGTTCCCAATTGTTCCCGACATATCTCTTTCAACTCTAAGGGGATGTCACTCAACCTCCCACTCCAGTAGATGGGGCCATGGGATTCATAAATGGTCAATGGCTTAGCAGCAGAAGTGTCACGTGGCAGTGATGTCCACTTAGTTCACTTCCACGCTCTATCCAGAGCAGCAAATAGTTTTCCAACTTAATACTATACACCTTTATCCGGATTTTCTCCAAGTTAATCAGAAAGCAGACCAACTCCTTCTCTTGCGTTTGATAGATATCTTAGTAGTTAATCATGCATCCTCAATCTCTCTTATCATTTTATCTTTTATTTTTATTTCACAACAGCTGCCAAACTAGTTTGGGCCCTTATTATATCTGCTTCTGGGCAGTTAGCCATAAAAGCCTCCTAGCTGGTATGCTTGCTTATAGGCTCCCCTCTCTCTAAAGCACAATTCAACAATTATTCAATTAAATTTTACTGAAAGCTTCATCAGCACTAGGCATTGTGTTAGGTATTCAGAACACAGACCACTTACATGTCATCTTCCTAAACTCCAGTTCTGACAGTACAAGTACCCTTCCATCATCAAGTGCCACCTTAGTCTAAATGTAATGTATTTTCACATTTTGGTGTCTCCTTACCTTTTCAATCTTTTATCCTCCTATTACCCCTCAGATATACAACTCTTCAGTATAAGGATACCTGACTCTGTGGTCTGTGAAGCTTTCTCCATCTCCATTGCAAATTCGTTTATTCTATTCTTTCTGTCTGGAATAACACACCTTTTTTTTTTTTTTTTTTTTGAGACAGAGTTTTGCTCTTGCTACCCAGGCTAAAGTGCAATGGCGCGATCTCGGCTCACTGCAACCTCCACCTCCTGGGTTCAGGCAATTCTCCTGCCTCAGCCTCCTGAGTAGCTGGGATTACAGGCACACGCCACTGCCTAGCTAATTTTTTGTATTTTTTTTTAGTAGAAATGGGGTTTCACCATGTTGACCAGGATGGTCTCGATCTCTTGACCTCATGATCCACCCACCTCGGCCTCCCAAAGTGCTGGGATTACAGGCTTGAGCCACCGTGCCCGGCCTGGAATAACACATCTTCGGTGAAGTAGTCTCTCTCTCTAGACTATGAGATCCATCAGGGTAGTGATTTCTACATTTTCTTAGGATAATGAATATCAAAATTCACTGTGGGTGTCTGTCCATATGTGTTCCCCTGAGTTCAAACTCTCACCCCAATTAAAAAGCTTTAAGGAACCATGTTTAAAAGGCTCCTCAGATAATTTTTATGGAAAGTTCGAGGACCATTGCCCCAGGCTAGAGATAAACTAACTGCTTTTTTAGAGAAAATTCAAATTTTATAGGATATAATATTTAACATAGCCTTAAGAAAATCTGAGGCTGCCCCACACTCATTAGCAGTGTCCATGGTGCCCTCGCAAAGTAAAAGGGAATTACCAAGATTTGTCAAAGAGAAGATAGTGCAGAGGTTATAAATGCTCTAAGGCTGCCCCTCACACCGGCTGCCGCGGTTTGACTCCTAACTTTTCAACTTACTAAGTAAACTTAGACATCTTACTTAGCTTTCTGTGCCTAGATTTCCCCATCTGAATAATGGGGATAAGAACAATACTAGTTAGATGGAATCACAGCCAGTACATGGAGAGTGGTTGAAAATGTAGCACAGTGTGCTGAAGTGCTAGCTGTTAGATCTTTAAGCTAATACATACTATGGACAATGAAACAAATTTCTAACCTAAATATGGCAAATATATAACATTTTCTACAATTACATCTACTACATTCAGTTAGTTTTAAGCAACAACAACAAACACTCCTAAATAGAAATGGTTTTAAATTAATAGCCGCTTCAAAAAAAATAAACCTTTCAGAATCAGGCCAGGTGGCTTTGTACTGTCACATTTTCAACATGAGGAGGTTTTCAGTGAGGCACTGGGGCAGAACAAATTTTTACAGTGTCTACTGTGGACATAAGGGATTCGTTCAGCCCTATGCAAATAGTAACCCCACTAGTTCCCAGAAGATAAACATGAAGAGACAATCAAACCTTTAGCTCAGATGCACACTTAACTCTGCTTCTCTGAATTTCTCACCACTGGGGACTTGAGAACGGGTTGCCACTAAACTTCCTATGCTCTTGCAAGAAGCACTGATGCAGTTCTATTAGAATTAATTGTTATATTAGAGGCAATAAGAGACTCTAATTCACAAATAACATTTTCCCTAGGCAGGTCGCATAAGCAGTTTAAATACCTTCGGTCGAGATAGTTTCAGATTCACAAGGGAATAATGAAGAGTACATTTACCAATGTGGGAGAATAGTTAACAATAAGAAACTCTCACAAATGATAGGAACTCAGAGTGCTAACTCCTTTAGTCCTAAGTGCCAGAAATTGGGATACTTAGTCCAGGGGCAGCCTAGCTGGTCATGTGAAGAGATATGAACAGGGGACCAGAGTCAATTTGCCATAAATGTGACTGAGGTAGACTGTAAAACCAGAGGTTCTCAATGTTGGATATTTTCATGATAAAAGCAAGTTTCTGTCTTCAATCAATTCAATTCATATTCACTCTACCATATCATAAACTTAAAAAAAAAGTTATTTTGGAAATATTCATGAAACATGGAAACCAACTGAACTAAAAGCATTTAAAATCTCGAACTTTGTGAATATAATAGTGAAGTCAGGAAAGTTTTCCTCATGGTTAAAATGAATAGCAAGTATAACTGTGTTAAAGTAATTCTCTGTTACTCTTTATGTTCTGCATTTTATGAGAAACAGTAATAAAAATAGTTTGTATATCTGACATTTGGCAAGGGTAAATAATACAAAGTTCATAAGCTATAAAGATACTAGTATTCTAAAGCTTTTTTTCTAAAGTAAGTTAATCTTGGAGAAGATAAGTTTACATGAACAATATTACATCTAAAGTTTCTAAACTCCTATGGTGTTATTATAACACATTTATAAAAATGTGCAAGAAGCTGAATCAAACATTCATTCTTTTAACATTTGAGAAAAAAAAACAGAGATGGTAGAGGAGACAGCAGAAGTTTTGGCATTTGGTGTACAGGTTTAACTAGTAGAGTTCCTGGCAAACATCCTACAAATATTGCCCAAGCCCATGTAGGCTTGCCTATAAAAGTGGTTTGCGGTGATTATGGAGTAAAGTATGGGTCATTAGGATTTACAGGAAGTATGGTTCCTCTGCTCTCTGGATTGGTGAGGCATTCCCGATGTAAATATAAATGCACCACATGTGGTAGCCAATGGATCATGCTTAGATAGTACAATTAAAATGTGAATACATAATAGCTGAACATAAAGAGTAAACGAAGTTGCCCAGGCATTCTTAGTATCACACAGTGCAGAATAATTCCCATGTGAAAACAAATACTACCTTTCTTCTATTTTATTTTTGTTCAGTATTCCCTATTCTTTTATTAGTCAATTATTGACATCTATTTAATATGGTTTTAATTCAAGGTGCCATGGGAATAGCCTTACACAAACTGATTCCTACTCTCAAGTAGCTTAGGGTAGAGAAGGAAAAGCAAACAGTGACTATAAAGGTATTTTAGGTACTATGATTTTAATATATAGTTGGCTGAGTGGGATAAGAGGCATGTAGTCACTTTTACCTTTGAAGATAAAAGGCAGGACTTTTAGGAATTACTTTATAGTGAAGGGAATGATGGGGCTGGATTGAAAGAAGACTGGAAGCTAGTCAATAGATGAACCATGCAGCATATGTACCAAAGCACAGAGGCAGAATAAGCTGGATTAATTTGAGGAACAGCAAGAAATCCAGGTTAGTGAGACACTGGGTACTCAAAGTGGGAGAGGAAGCAGAAGAGATTCCAGATGCAGCTTTTTAAAAATGTAGAACTGTTACATGGCTCATCATGTATTCAAAAGAATCTAGAGTTAAGTTAAAAAACACAGCCTTTTCAGGAAAAAAGTCAAGCATTACAATATGCACTACTATTACTATAAATGTGGTAAATGACCAAATAATGTGAGACAAAATATATTATTTTTCAGGACAGAAGCATTAAGACATTTTTACTTAATGCATACAGTGCTTTTTTAATTAAAAAGGAACATTTGTTTTTAAAAACACACAACTATGTATAAAAACTCATTGTTAACAAACAGCTTAAATAGAAATCACAATTTTCTACCTGGTATCATAGTTTAAAAATATAATTAGAAAAAGCAATGTATTAATGTCCAGATATAATTAGCTTTAAAGATGTTTAGTAAGAACGGGAATATAGTTTAGTATATATGGGCATGTAGTACTTCTCTTCAAGAGAAAAGGCTGAAATATTTTCCACTTGAATAAGGGAATATTAAAAGTGGTTTAGATTGTAAATCAGGTTCTATAACTAGAAAAAAAGCTGAAAATGAAAAAAAAAAACTACTTAAATACTGGTCTTTTGAAAATGATTTCTGCATCTGAAAAAGCCCCTGGTGTCTATAAATATCAAAAAAGTTTTTATACACATTACATACAGACATATGAAATGAAATAGATGATTAGTCTTTTTTTGTAGCATTCTAAATCCCACTGTTAACAAAGTTGTTAAAAAAAATCCACGTGTGAAATTTGTACTACAGAAATTTGTAACAATCTGTGCTCACTTAATTCCCTTTTGGGCCAATATATTCTACATTAACTATAATTTTCTTCAAAATGCAGAAGGTAGATGGTTTTGCACTTGAATATGTTAAGTTTTATAACAAAGAAGAATCAAATAGCCATTTAGAAACATTAACTGTTTAATGACTGATGGATAATGCTTACTTGTGAGTTGCTGCCAAGGCTAGATGCACTTCTAAGGATCTAGCTCCATTCTGTCTCCCTGTAGTTCAGAGAATTTTCATGGGTCACTAATTTTCCATTATCTTTCCTCATTTTTCTTTGCTGTTCTTTCCTCTCCCTCCTGCCTAGGTGGTCATCACCACGTGCAGTTCCAACAGCAAGATTCCCACATCATCAAGCAAAAGTGATTTTTATTTTATTTATTTATATTTTCACTGTAACTCATGCAGTACAAACCCAAAATTTACAAGCAGATGAGACATATTTTTACCGTGCAGTCTGAGCATGATCTGCACTAGGCCTATGGAGCAATTTAGAAGTTTCTATCTTTACCAAGTGTAAATTGGTACCAGTAGAGTGGGGCGCTGCTGAAAAGATACCCGAAAATGAGGAAGAAACTTTGTAAATGGGTAACAGGTAGAGATAGAAGAGTCTGGAGGGCTCATAAGAAGACAGAAAAAGTGTGGGTAAGTTGGAACTCCCTTGTGACTTGTTGTGTGGCTTTGGCCAAAATGCTGATAAGAATACCGACATGAAATCCAGGCTGAGGTGGTCTCAGATGGAGATGAGGAACTTGCTGGAAACTAGAGCAGAGGTGACTCTTGTTATGTTTTAGCAAAGAGACCGGCAGGATTTTGCTCCTGCCCTAGAAATTTGTGGAACTTTGAACTTGAGAGTGATGATTTAGGGTACCTGGTGGAAGAAATTTCTAAGCAACAAAGCATTCAAGAGGTGTATTGGGTGCTGTCAAAAGCATTCAGCTTTATAAGGAAAACAGAGCATAAAAGTTTGGAAAATTTGCAACCTGATCAATGCAATAGAAAAGAAAATTCCATTTTCTGAGGAGAAATTTAAGCCAGCTGCAGAAATTTACATAAGTAATGAGGAGTTGAATGTTAATCCTCAAGATAATGGGGAAAATGTCTCCAGGGCATGTCAGAGGTCTAAATGGTGACCCCTCCCATCATAGACTTGGAGGCCTAGGAGGAGACAGTGATTTTGTGGGCTAGGTCCGGGGTATCTGTGCTGTGTGCAGCCTAGGGACTTGGTGCTCTGTGTCCTAGCAGCTCCAGCCATGGCTGAAAGGGGCCAGTGTAGAGCTCATGCTGTGGCTTCAGAAGGTGCAAGCCCCAAGCCTTGGCAGCTTCCACGTGGTGTTGAGCCTGCAATTTGTAACAAGTTGTTACAAATTTCTGTAGTACAATTTCACACATGGATTTTTTTTTTAAGAAGTCAGGAATTGGGGTTAGGAAATATCTGCCTAGATTTTAGAAGATGTATGGAAATGCCTTAATGCCCAGGCATAAGTGTGCTACAGGGATGGGGCCCTCATGGAGAACCTCTGCTAGGGCAGTACAGAAGGGAAATGAGGGGTCAGGGCCCCTACACAGATTTCCAGTGACTAGTAGAACTGTGAGAAGAGGGCCACCATACTAGAGACCCCAGAATGGTAGATCCACTGACAGCTTGCACGGTGTGGCTGCAAAAGCCAGAGACACTCAGTGCCAGCCCGTGAAAGCAGCTGTGAGGGAGGCTGTCCCCTGCAAAGCCACAGAAGTAGAGATGCCCCAGACCATGGGAACCCACATCTTGCATCAGCATGACCTGGATGTGAGACATGGAGTCAAAGGAGATAATTTTGGAGCTTTAAGATTTGAGTACCTCACTAGATTTCAGACTTCCATGGGGCCTGTAGCCCCTTTGTTTTGGCCAATTTCTCCCATTTGGAATGGCTGTATTTAACCAATGCCTGTACCACTATTGTATCTAGGAAGTAAATAAGTTGCTTTTGATTTTATAGGCTCATAGGCTGAAGAGACTTGCCTTTTGTCACATGAGACTTTGTACTCTTGACTTTTGAGTTAATGCTGAAATGAGATAAGATTTTGTGGAACTGTTGGGAAGACATGATTGGTTTTGAAATGTGAAGACCTGAAATTTGGGAGAGTCCATGGGGAGAATGACATGGTCTGGTTCTGTGTCCCCACCCAAATCTCATCCTGTATCTCACATAATTTCCACATGTGTGGGAGGGACCTGGTGGGAGATAACTAAATCATAAGGGTGGGTTTTTAACATAGTGAATAAGTCACAAGATCTCATGGTTTCAAAAATGGGAGTTTCCCTGCACAACCTCTCCTTCTTTTTGCCTGTTGCCATCCATGTAAAATGTGAATTGCTCCTCCTTGCCTTCCACTGTGATTGTAAGGTCATCCCAACCATGTGGAACTGTAAGTCCATTAAACAACTTTCTTTTGTAAATTGCCCAGCCTCAGGTATGTTTTTATCAGCAGCATAAAAACAGACTAATACACCAAGTGACCCATGGTTTCTATGTACATTGAAGTTTGAGAAATAACTATCTTTCCTCTCACAAATTCTGTGACACATAGAAAAGGAATATATTAAGATGATAGCCACATTTCCAAAAAGGTAGGAGAGTACAAAACCTAATTTTCTCTGTGGTAAAATACTAGAACTGAAACAACAACTGGTAAATTAACTTTCAAAAGAAAAATTATTGCATTTTTATATGATATTATTGCATTATATCATACACACCAAATATATCAGCACACAATAGTAACATATAGTATAATGGAAATTTCTTTTCTTGTATATATAAATATTATGCTAATATAGTTTTTAGTTTAAGAAAAGTCCTAATAAAAGTAGGATTTATGGATATAATATAATTCAAATGGAATAGGCAGCAGACCATGTGAAGCCAGGCCAAATATATTTTGTTGTTATATTTATCTAGCTTACTTTTCTATTTTCTAGATCCAGAGCATCCTGGAAGTAGGTGTTATCTTTTCTCTACTGCCTAGTAGAGGATAGACTGCAGAGTACACATTCATGCAGTAAATGTTTGTGGAATACATGGATAAAGTAATAGCTGGAAATTCATTGTATATGTATTCTTGAAAACACACATACATATATATGTATAAATAAAAATAAACTCACCAGTTTAAAAAAAATTAAATAAATATTTTACTACAAATAGCTATAAAAGAAAGGAAAAACATAGAGAAACAGAAAATGCATATCTTGAAATAAGAAATAGTTATCCTGGCTAACCTCAGTGAGTTAGCAAAGCACCCAGAATTTTAAATACACTTTTTATAATCCAAGACATATTTCTATAACTGCACAAAGTTGCTATTTCTAGTATGTGAATCAGAAAGTAAAACTGACATTCTAGGATGCTGATGAGCTAATGTTTATTGTGGTGGCTAATTAATAGTTAAAAAAAATCTAGATGAAAAAATAAAGCTTCAAAAACTCAAAAGCTGAAACAAAAAACTTGTTTAACTGCATTTACCAACTCTTTAAATCCAGAACCAATTATGGGCATTATGGTACTATCAATAATTACATGCTGAGTATATAAATGTAAAATGGCAATTTCAATTTTCGTTTCATCAAGACAAGGAAGAAAGTGAAATTGAATACTAATTAGTGCATGTTTGCCACACACCTGAAAGATTAGAGGGTTACTGTGCTCATTATAAGTCAGTTTAAGCAAAGTATTCAAAGGTTTCCTTTGTATTAAGTGACAAGGGAAATTAACAATGAATGTTCAAATACAGAAAATGTGGTATATCATTAGACTTCATGAAATGTCCTATGCAAGATTTTATCTTATAAAATTAATAAAGTTTTTTCTTCTAAAAATAACTAGAAAATATATGATTAAAGAATGCATTAACAAAATAACTATTTTGAACATTATCACTAAGTAATTTCTGAATAACAATATTGAGACTAAGAAAATTACTAAATTCTTTTTGAGATGGAGTCTAGCTATGTTGTCCAAGCTAGAGTGCAATGGTTTGATTCTCCTGCCTCAGCCTCCTGAGTAGTTGGGATAAGAGGTTCCTGCAACCATGCCCAGCTAATTTTTGTATTCTTAGTAGAGATGGGGTTACACTGTGTTGGCCAGGCTGGTCTTGAACTCCTGACCTCATGATACATTGGCCTCAGCCTCCCAAAATGCTGGTATTACAAATATGAGCCACCACAAACAACCAAAAACTCTCAATTTAATAACCTAACATCATAACTAAAGAAAACTACAGAACCAAGAGCAAACCAATCAAAAGCTAGCAGAAGACAAGAAGTAACTAAACTCAGAGCTGAACTGAAGACTGAGACATGAGAAGCCATTCAAAAGATCAACTATTGTGAATAGGATTCACTCATGATTTTGCTGTTTGTCTAATATTGGTATAGAGGAAATACTTAGGAATACAACTTACAGGGGATGTGAAGGACCTTTTCAAGGAGAACCACAAACCACTGCTCTAGGAAATAAGAGAGGACACAAACAGATGGAAAAACATTCCATGCTCATGGATAGAAAGAATCAATATCATAAAAATGGCCACACTGCCCAAAGTAATTTATAGATTCAATGCTATCCCCATCAAGCTACCATTGCCTCTCTTCACAGAATTAGGAAAAACTACTTTAAATTTCTTATGGAACCAAAAAAAAAAAAAAAAAAAACAAAAGAAAGAAAGAAAAAGAAAAGCCCGTATAGCCAAGACAATCCTAAGCAAAAAGAATAAAGCTGGAGGCATCATACTACCTGACTTCAAACTATACTCCAATCTACAGTAACCAAAACAGTATGGTACCAGTACCAAAACAGATATATAGACCAATAGAACAGAACAGAGGCCTCAGAAGTAATGCCACATATCTACAACCATCTGCTCTTTTACAAACCTGACAAAAACAAGCAATGGGGAAAGATTTCCCTATTTAGTAAATGGTGTTGGGACAACTGGCTAGCCATATTCAGAAAACTGAAACTGGATCCCTTCCCTACACCTTATACAAAAACTAACTCAGATGGAGTAAAGATTTAAATGTGAGATCTAAAACCATAAAAATCCTAGAAGAAAACCTAGGCAATACCATTCAGGACATAAGCATGGGCAAAGCCTTCATGACTAAAATACCAAAAGCAATGGCAACAAAAACCAAAATTGACAAATAGGATCTAATTAAATTAGAGAGTTTCTGCACAGCAAAAGAAATTATCATCAGAGTGAACAGGCAACCTACAGAATGGAAAAAATTTTTGTAGTCTATCCATCTGACAAAGGACTAGTATCCAGAATCTACAAGGAACTTAAATTTACAAGAAAAAAACAACCCCATCAAAAAGTGGGTGAAGGATATAAACAGACACTTCTCTACATTTTTGTGGCCAAAAACCATATGAGAAAAAGCTCATCATTACTGGTCCTTAAAGAAATGCAAATCAAAACCACGATGAGTTATCATCTCATGCCAATTAGAATGCCAATGACTCTAATGAAAGAGTCAGGAAACAACAGATGCTGGAGAGGATGGGGGGAAATAAGAATGCTTTTACACTGTTGGTGGGAGTGTAAATTAGTTCAACCATTGTGGAAGACAATGTGGCAACTCCTCAAGGATCTAGAACTAGAGATACCATTTGATCAAGCAATTCCGTTACTGGGTATATGCCCAAATGATTGTAAATCATTCTATTATAAAGACACATGCACACGTATATTTGTTGCAGCAGTATTCACCATAGCAAAGACTTGGAACCAACCCAAATGCCCATCAATGATAGACGAGCTAAAGAAAATGTGGCACATATACACCATGGAATACTTTGCAGCCATAAAAAAGGATGTTCATGTCCTTTGACGAAACTGGAATCCATCATTCTCAGCAAACTAAGACAGAAACAGAAAATCAAACATCACATGTTCTCACTCATAGGTGGGAGTTGAACAATGAGAACACATGGACACAGGGAGGGGAACATCACACACCAGGGCCTGTCAGGGGTTGGGGGGCCAGGAGAGGGATAGCATTAGGAGAAATACCTATTATAGATGACAGGTTGATGGGTGCACCAAACCATCATTCCATGTGTATAACTATGTAACAAACCTGCACCTTCTGCACATGTATCCCAGAACTTAAATAAATTTAAAAATCTGATATTTCTTAGTGATACCTATATTTCTTTGAGAAATTGTGTTTGTTTCTCAATGAAAACACCAATTTTGACTTCAGTCTGACACAGCTCAATTTACTCTGATAGTTTGGAAATTGTCCTGTTTTGCTATACCATTTAAATTATTAAAAATAGCTTTATTACCATTAGAAGATTATAGAACTTGAAAACTTAAGGCTCTTTATCTTTCATGAAAAAGGTATTAGTGTAAACCAAGTCATCTCCCTTTTAGCTTGCATTAAAAGCAAACCTACAACACCAATAGTTTTATTTTTAATTTGCATAATCCTTTAAGAATTATTAATATTGAATCTGAGTTCAGTAAATTGTTGATCAGACACCACAACATATCCTTCAATTGTAATTTAATGAAAGTTTACTAGTCCAACCTTTGTTGCAATAAACATACCATATTTTTATATTTGAGAACTTAAAAATACTGGTCATAAAGAAATTGTAAGGGCTTTGAATTAAGCTAATTATATCTTTTGTATAATCTTTATAGTTCTGGTAACTTGGATAAGATAGTTGACCTATTTGATTCAAGCTGTTTAAATTTACAAAGTGATGATAATTATACCTACTGTATGAAATTGTTCTGAGAACTAAATTTAAAAATCACTAAAATAAGATAAACAAATCCAAGAGTTGGTTATCGAAAATATTAACACAATAGATATACAGTTAACTAGACTAATAAAGAAGAAAATGGAGAAGATCCAAATAAACACAATTAGAAATGACAAAAAGGATACTACAAATAACCATCAGTGACTGCTATGAACACCGCTATGCACACAAACTAGAAAGTCTAGAATAAACGGATAAATTCCTGGAGATATATACCCTCCCAAAACTGAGTCAGGATGAAACTCAATCCCTGAATAGACAAATAATAATCTCTGAAATTGAATCAGTAATAAATAGCCTACCAACAAAGAGAGCCCAGACCTAGGTGGATTCACAGGTGAATTCTACCAGATATACAAAGAAGAGCTAGTACCATTGACACTATTCCAAACAACTGAGGAAGAGGGATTCCTCCCTAACTCATTCTACGAGGCTGACATCATCCTGATACCAACACCAGGCAGACACAACAGAAAAAGAAAATTTCAGGCCAATATCTTGAAAGAATGTCAGTGCAAAAATCCTCAACAAAATACAAGCAAATTAAATCCAACAGCACAACTAAAAGCTTATCCATGATGAGCAAGTAAGCTTTATCCCCATGATGCAAGGTAGGTTCAACATATGTAAATTAATTAAAAACAGTTAATAACATAAACAGAACTAAAGACAAAGACCACATGATCATCTCAATAGATGAATAAAAGGCTTTCAATAAAATGTAACACCTCTTCATATTGAAAACTTTCAATAAGCTAGGTATTGAAGGAACATACCTCAAAATTATGAATCATATATGACAAGCCCACAGCCAACATCATACTAAATGAGCAAAAGATGGAAGCATTCCTCAAGAAAACCAAAACGAGAGAAGGATACCCTTTCTCACCACTCGTATTCAACACAGTATTGGAAGTCCTGTCCAGGGCAATCAAGCAAGAGAAAAAAGTAAAAGGCATCCAAATAGGCAGAGATGAAACCAAACTATCCCTATTTGCAGAGGACATGTCCTCTAGAACAGCCCACAGTATCTAGAACAGCCCACGGTCTAGACCCCAAAGATCCTTAAGCTGTTAAAGACCTACAGCAAGTCTCAGAGTAAAAAAATCAACATACAAAAATCACTAGCATTCCTATACACCAATAACAGTCAAGCCAAGTGCCAAATCAGGAATGCAGTCCCATCCACAATTGCTAAAAAACGAAAACAGAAAAAACCCACGTAGGAATACAGCTAATCAGGGAGGTAAACCATCTCTACAATGAGAACTACAAAATACTGGTCCAGGAAGTCAGAGATAACACAAACAAATGGAACAACAATTCATTCTCCTGGATAGGAAGAACCAAAATCATTAAATGGCCATACTACTCAAAGCAGTTTATACATTGAATTATCCTAACAAACTACCAATGACATTATTCACAGGATTAGAAAAAACTATCTTAAAATAGCCAACACACTCCTAAACAAAAACACCACCAGCACAAACAACAAAAAAAACCCCACAAAGCTAGAGGTATAACATTACCTGATTTCAAACTATACAATAGGGATACAGTAAGCAAAATACTGTTTTGATTCTGATACAAAACCAGACACACGGTCCAATGGAACAGAATTGAGAGACCAGAAATAAGCTTGCTTAGTGACAACCATCTGATCCTCCACAAACTTGAGAAAAACAAGCAATAGGGAAGGGACTCCCTAATCAATCACTGGTGCTGGGATAGTGGTTAGCCATATGCAGAAGATTGAAACCAGACCCTTCCCTTACACCATATACACAAATCAACTGAAGATGGATTAAAGACTTAAATGTATAACCCAAAGCTACAAAAACTCTGAAAGACAACCTAGGTAATACCATTCTGGACAGAGGAACTGACAAAGATCTCATGACAAAGACACCAAAACTAATTGCAACAAAAGCAAACATTGACAAATGGGATCTAATTAAACTAAAGAGCTTCTGCACAGCAAAAGAAACTGTCAACAGAGTGAACACACAATCTACGAAATGGAAGAAAATTTTTGCAAACTATGCATCTGACAAAGGTCCAATATCCAGCATCTACCAGAAACTTAAATTTACAAGAAAAAAATGAACAACTTCATTAAAAAGTGGGCAAAGGACATAGACACTTTTCAAAAGAAAACAAAAGTGCAGCCAACAATCATAGGATATAAAACCCCTCAAAATCACTTACCATTAGAGGAACGCAAATCAAAACCACAATGAGATACCATCTCACAACAGTCAGAATGGTTATTACTAAAAAGATGCTGGTGAGGTTGAGGAGAAAAGGGATGGTTATACACTGTTGGTGGGAGTGTAAACTAGTTCAACCATTTTGGAGAGCAGTGTGAAGATTCCTCAAAGAACAAAAAACAGAACTAATTGACCCAGCAACTGCATTACTAGGTATATATCCAAAGGAATATAAATCATTGTATGATAAAGGCACATGCAAACATATGTTCACTGCAGCACCATTCACAAAACAAAGACATGGAATCAACCTAAATGCCAATCAGTGGTAGACTTGGTAAAGAAAATGTGGTACATAGACACCATGGAATAATATGCAGCTACAAAAGAGATCATGTATTTTACAAGAACATGAATGAAGCTGGAGGCCAATTCCTTAGCAAACTAATGCAGGAACAGAAAACCAAATACCACATGTTTTCCCTTATAAATGGGTACTGAATTATGAGAACATATGGACACATAGAGAGAATAACAGATAGTGGGACTTACCTGGGAGTGGAGGATGGGAGAAGGAAAAAGACCAGGAAATATAACTAATGGATACTAGGCTTAATACCAGCATGACAAATAACATGTACAACAAAACCCCATGACATAAAATATATCTATATAACAAACCTGCACATGTACCCCTGAACCTAACATAGAAGTTTTTAAAACAAGGAAATTGGTAAAGTTTTGTAAAAAAATAACTTAAAAATATATTCTTAAAGAATACAATTACAAAACAAATACATTGAATATAATTACTATTTATTAAACAATAATTTTTAGTTTTTCACCCATTATGTTTGAGGTTTTTACTCTAATATAAAGCTTTCATATTTATTTAAACTGGTTTTCTCTGAATTCATTACCATCTTCAGACCAAAAGCAAATTATCATCATCCTACTGACCTTAAGAACAAAATAAGTTGTAACTATTGTTCTTAAGAGAATAAACAGTCATATTTAATCTAAAATTCTCGCAATGTTAACTATTGACCTGTTCCATTAAGGTAATTTCTGCCTATAGCCACTGGGATAAAGGGAATTTAAAGTTCATGCAATATTTTGAAAAGAAAAATGATGCATAGTGTTAAGTAGGCAATATTTGGACAAAGTAAAGTGAAGAATCTGGATATGAAACATTAATAAGGTATTTCTCGAAATAAACATAGCAAAAGCATGCTATTTATGGTTTATAGAAAGATGGCAATCATTGAAGCTCACAAACATAATTTGCCAAACAGAAACCTTGATGTACACTGGCGATATCATCTCTCAACTATTCTGAATTTCAACTATGAATATTAATGTCTAAAGTTTTATCATGAGCACAATATTACAAATGCATTTCAACTAGAGTGATTAAAATGTCTTTGGAATGATTATTCATTAGTAAATATAATACAGTCATTTTCTATTATTCTGTGGATATTTTAAACCTTAATCCATCCTTCATGAGTCTGTGATCAAAAGTGTATAGATGTGCCATTTCCACTATCTGGAGTTCTTTTTGCACACGTGACTATAGATTGAAAAAGCCAAGTGTAACTTAAGAAGCAATTTTAACAAATTCATGTAAATATAAATTCATAAAACAAAACAAGAACTTCAGGTAACCTTATAGAGCTCTATAGATAAAAGAAGTGTATATGAGATACATAAGAATGCCTAAGAAACCTGAACAAATAAAGTTTCTGAAAGAATTTGGCCCAGTTTTTCAAGTATGAAAGTCTTGCTCCTTAGCTATACATCAATTTTCCTTCATACCAAATGCCTGCAAACCAGTCCTTGTATAGTATACCTAATTATGTCACATCAGGGATTTCTATGTTTCTTTGACTTAAAATATATAGTAAACAAAACAGATCAATCACCTAAATTAATCAAAATCTGCAATATCTTCCTACTCTAGTGGAATAAGGCTAATACCTTTTAGTATAACTCCTGAAGCACAGCAAACTTATACACTACCTTTTAACACATCCCTCCAGCAACCTTTATTCATGTCATGATTTTTTACATAATATTTCCCAGATTGTCATGTAGCAACTTTGATTAGGCTGTTCCCTGGATGTTTAGTCTCTACTGAGAGCCATCTTCTCAGGCCTAGCTCAAAAGCCATCTGCCCCAGATGAGCTTCTCAAGATAATTCATGAATTCTTCCTCTGACCATAGTATACAGAATTGTTCCTCCCTTTAGTACATATCAATGACTTGTTACATGGTGTAAATGTGCTTTCCCCAACAGAGGTGTAGTGTTTCACAGGCAGCAGTTTTGATCATCTTTCTGTATTCCTAGTACATAGTTCATCAGAATGCTCAAAAAGCATTGAAATATACAGAAATAGTTCTGGGCCTTGCTACCCACTCTGGGAAATCACTTAATATCTCAATATATTGTTGTTTTCTCCTGTCTTAAAAAATAGCTGGATGATGAGAATCAATAACACTATGAATCGAAACATCCTCAGCTATTGAAAGAAGGTGCATGGTATATTTTATACTTGACCTTTAGTAACCACTTCTTAGAGATAGAAAAAATAAATGTAATTTTTATGTTCTTGAAATATCATAAGTTGCTGTTAAATGTTAGCACAGTGTAAATGAACACACGACATACAGAAAGTCTTCTTTGATATGCACCTTAAAATAGTGGTATTTATTTGAGGATTTTTTTTAACATTTTTGATCCCTTTAACCAACTTCTTAACGGAATATGCATGTTTTTTACTTTTCGGAGTTGGGAGCTAATTTGAACTCTTCACTAAATTATCCTTTCCTCTGACCATAAGGAAGAGTCACACTGAGTTCTTAACTTGTCACTTTTTAAAATGACCAGAATCTGGGCCAGGCCCAGTGGCTTATGCCTATAATCCCAGTACTTCGGGAGGCCGAGGTGGGCGGAACACCAGGTCAGGAGTCCAAGACCAGCCTGACCAACATGGTAAAACCCAATCTCTACTAAAACTACAAATATTAGCTGGGTGTGGTGGTGTGCTCCTGTAATTCCAGCTACGCAGTAGGCTGTGGCAGGAGAATCCCTTGAACCCGGGAGGTGGAGGTCGCAGTGAGCCGAGATTACGTCACTGCACTCCAGCCTGAGTGGCAGAGAAAGACTCCATCTCAAAAAGAAAAAAAAGAATGGAAACCTTTAAAAATGACTTGTAACATTAACCTTGTCCCATCCCATCTGTTACCTGAATCCATGGCCATCTATCATTTTCTGCAGCTGTCCACGCATTTATAAGCCCCTTCTTATTAAGACGCGCATAGTAGGGATACCATTTTTGAAGTCCAAAAAGAGCTCGGTGAGTAGAGGAAGCGGTGATTTGCTGATTTGATATAATTCCACCTTCAATTCCCAATGGGCCTGAGCATTCTGGGAACAAAATAAAAAATATATATATTTAAATGGATTAGAAATAATGCATATACAACATGTGTCTGTTAGATTTGATAGGAGATTTTTTTAAGTGATTTGAATTTGCACCACCATGCCATTTACTCCTCATCCTCTTTACAGGTGTTACTGATCTCTACATTGAGGAAGTAATTCTTGCTTCTCATGACACTGTTCTACCTTTGCTTTGAAAGTAGTCCAACCCAAATGCCCATCGATGATAGAATGGATTGGGAAAGTGTGGCACATATACACCATGGAATATTATGCAGCAATCAGAAATGATGAGTTCGTGTCATTTGTAGGGACATGGATGAATCTGGAGAACATCATTCTCAACAAACTGACACAAGAACAGAAAATGAAATACCGCATATTCTCACTCATAGGCAGGTGTGAAAAATGAGAACACATGGACACAGGGAGGGGAGTACTACACACTGGGGTCTATTGGGGGGAAAAGGGGAGGGTCAGTGGGGGCGGGAAGTTGGGGAGGGATAGCCTGGGGAGAAATGCCAAATGTGGGTGAAGGGGAGGAAGGAAGCAAAACACACTGCCATGTGTGTACCTATGCAACTGTCTTGCATGTTCTGCACATGTACCCCAAAACCTAAAATGCAATAAAA
>CAUYOR010088820.1:0-11636 GCA_963573925.1 Callimico goeldii
TGGCGCGTGCCTGTAATCCCAGCTACTCAGGAGGCTGAGGCAGGAGAATTGCCTGAACCCAGGAGGCGGAGGTTGCAGTGAGCCGAGATCGCACCATTGCACTCCAGCCTGGGTAACGAGTGAAACTCCGTCTCAAAAAAATAATAATAATAATAATAATAATAATTCCTTATAACCATCCAAAGATAACTACAGCCAAATACATTAATTTGATGTAATCTTTCCTATATTTTTTATGAATACATAAAAATACTTTTTTCTTTACTAAAATGGTATCATGCTTTAATACTGTTTTGTACATTGTATTTTTCATTTGCAATATATTGTGAATGTTTTGTCATGTTAATGAATAGTTTTGTATATATCTTTAGTGGTGTGTTGAATATGAGCATATTTAAGTATGTTCATTTAGCATACTTAACCATCTCCCTATCATTGGACATTGAAAGTGTTTCTAATTTTTTTACCATTACAAATAATACCATAGTTAATATCTTTGTCCATACATCTTTCCATGCATCTATGATTGTTTCTTTAGGAATAGATTCCTAGAAGTGGAATAGCTGGGTCAAAGGGTATGTACATTTTAACACTTTTGATACATAAAAATGTCAAATTTTGATCTAATCACTTGTTATATTCTGTGTTGTATTGCTAATTGTTTTATGTGTCTGTCTTGTCTCCCTAATTAGAATATAAACTTCTTAAGGGCAAGGGAGGTTTCTTACACATCTTATGTATCCTTTGACAGTGTGGTTTACAGCTTTGGACTCTGGAGTCATCAACACATACTGTATTGATTTAAAACAATGTTTCTCTAGACTGTTGAATGTCATAAACCTGTACGTTAAAATATATGTATATGCACTTACATTTATTTATGTATGTATATTTAGAGTAGATATGGACTTGCAAATTTTCAATTTTTCCACGAAAGAATATTAAAAACAAAGCCAACTACCATTTTCTTAGCAGCATCATTTCATAAGGTAAAGAATATTTAAGAACAAAAAGGTTCTAATCTCTGAAAAAAGGGCAGGCCTTTAAATGGAACCTTTTAGCTTTTTGAAAAACTTATTGCCTTGTCCATATTTTTATCATGTTTTTGTTGGATCAGGGAAGCTTCACCTTAGCCTAGTAGTGGTCTGTAGACCAACATTTGGGAATCACTGGTTTAAAAGACTTAGAATGTTAAAAAATAAACCCTTTTGCAAAATAAATAATTATTCCCCTTGCCCATGAGTCTGTATTCTCTACAAAATTAAGTGCATATGTGCAGGTGATGCCATTTCATGATACAGAATTTGTATATCTCTATGTACATGTTCTGTAGCAAGCAAACTAGACCTTGTTGATGGACATCTGAATATATTTCCAGTTGCCAAAAATAAAAACTGTTGTTTTTCTAGGGAATTTAAGACAGGATAAATATGGTGTAGTGGAAAGAAGGCAAGTTTTTAGAGTCAGAAGGCCTAGCTTGAATCCTAGCTCTGGCATTAAATCACTTAATTTTCTTTTAACTTCCTTATTTGTAAAATGATGATGATACTTTCTTCAAAGTATTTTTATAGCTCCTGTTAACAGCAGTTTCTTCACCGTAATGTAATTATTTGTTTACACATCTGTCTTCCTCGTGAGACCAAGGGTTCTGAAGAGCAGGAGTCAGTCCTTGTTTTGCAACCCTTGGAACCCTCAGTCCTAGCACAGGGCTCCAGACATAGCAGATGCTTAATAAAATGATTGTTGAATCAATACAGGATTGTTGTGAGAATTACACGAGGTAATATATGTGAAAGCTGTTTGTAAACCTTAAACATTACACAAGTATTAATTGTTTTTATTGTCAAGAGTTATCTTTGGGAGTTATCAAAACTTTGGGAAAAGAGAAAATTACCCCATTTAACAGTTCCATTAATTTATTAGGTTTTTCTTCTATTTTATAAGACAAAAAATTTTAATTGGGGTTAACATGGAACTGATTTGCTTCCTGGGAAGGCAGATGAGCTCCTTCCCTCCCTTCTTCCATGGAAGTGCCAAGATATTAAATGTTTGTTTTATTTGGTTGCTGTTTTAAAATTTAATTATAGTAGAGTCAGCTTATTTAATATTTAAGAAATGGTGCCCATTGCTTTATCTTCTTAACCATATAATTATAACCTTGAAAAGAACAGGAGCTTATGTTATGTCCAGTTAGTTTCAGAGCTCCATTTTGAAATTAACTGACTTTAAAATGTCATTTCTAATCTATTCATAAAGCTCCTGGTGAATTTTTGCCACAAGATGGCATTGGTGATTATTGAGTGCACATACTATTGAACCAGAATTCCAAAAAACGGTGCACAAAATTGTATTCTTTTGGGGGTAAGAGTTGAAAACCTTCATCACTGCTTATATATTAATTTAATTTTGACTTCCAAAACAGGGTTAAATGCTACTTTATATCACTTTCTTTCTGTATTCAGGTATTGTTTTGTTTCCTGTTTTTCTGTCTTTATAACTACAGTAACTATGTATTATTTGCCATGTGTTGTATGTGTCTGACTTATTGCTGATAATTGTGGTAACAGGTAAGAAGAAAATACGATGGGACCCAGTTAGGAGGCGCTTCATTCAGTCCTGTCCCATCATAAGGATCCCTAACAGGTTTTTGAGAGGTGGGTGATAACTAGCAAGAGATCTGTGCTTCGTATTTAAAGGGAACTTTGAATGAATTTTCTAAACTCAAAACTCTGGTTTTTAAAAGTCATCTAAACAGCTAATGAAACAATTGGAGTAAGAAAAATCTAGAACTTAATTTTAAACCTGTTTCTTATTGGCTACTATTGGGATTGTAATTGTAACTTAGTTTGTTATTAGATGGTAGAGATAAATTATCTCGCTGATATAAATGGTATTCCACTGTAGCCATATTAGAAAGAATTTTGAGTGAAAAATCTATAAAATATGTATATGGGAAAGAATTTTCTAAATATGATTCTAAGGAAGAAATATAAGATTATGTGATGGTATAAAATTAAAAACCTTTTATGTCAAATGTCACATATTAAAAGCTAAAAAAGTTATTTGTAACAAAGGGGTAATATGACTATATAAAGAGTTCTTATAAATGTCGCATATTAAAAGATAGGTTAAAAATAAATTTCCACTGGAAAAATAGGTAAAAGATATAGAATTATCAATTTGTTAAAAAGAAGTACCAATAAATATGAACAAATATTTATTTTTACTATTATTATAAACACAATTAAAACAATAAGGTACTTTTACCTATTAGATCAGCAAAGACCAAAAATAAGAATACCTTACTTGGAATATTCTCAGGAAAAAAATAAAGAAATAAAAATAAGAATACCCAGTGTTGGCAAGGGTATGGGAAAATAAACCTCATATATTGAAGAAAGTGTAAATTTTATATAGCTATTCTGAAACTAGTTTGGTGATATGTATTAAAAACCTTAGAAATGTTCATACCCGTTGACCTAGTAGTTTTTACTTGTAGAAATGTTGCATTCCTTCTACTTTTTATTTTTTCTACTAAAACATACTCCATACTGAAAAAAGAAAATCTCAGAGGAAGGTTGAGAACTCTGGTTCACACTATTTTTCTAGATACAACAAACTGTCACACAAGCGTACTTAATGTAATTTAGGCTGTATTAAATTATTTACAACCCAGTATATCTAATTTTAACTGGAGTTTGTTTTTTGTAACCTAGGAAAAAATCCTGCAACTGCTATAGATATTTCTATAGCTAGTTCCTAACCTATTTTTGGCAGCCAAGCTGCAGAGCATGCATAAAATCAACTGTAAAATGGGTCAAGATAAGATCCTTGAGATGGTGTACCACCTTTTAGCATGAGTAAATTTTGTTGGTAAAAATTAAAGGCCAGGCTGGGTGGCTCATACGTGTAATCCCCACTCTTTAGGAGGCCAAGGTGGGCAGATTGCTTGAGTCCAGGAGTTCAAGACCAGCCTGGACAACACAGTGAAACCCTGTCTCCACAAAAAATACAAAAATTAGCCGGGCATGGTGGTGCACACTTATAGTCCCAGCTACTTGGGAGGCTGAGGTGGGAGGATCACCTGAGCCCGTGAGGCACAGGTTGCAGTAAGCCATGATTGCAGCACTGCATTCCAGCCTGAGCGATAGAGTGAAACTTTGTCTCAAAAAAAAAATTAGGTTATTGTAGTACTATATGACAGGAAAACCATTGTACACACATGGCCAAGCAGGCATGTCTAATTCTATAGCATTTTTTCTTTATTCTATTTATAAATTGGAGTACTAATTTACCAGTTTCCAATGAGAAATCTAACTTGTGCTGAATAAAGCATAAATTAAGCTTCATTTTAAATTATATTAATAATTTTATGTATACCAATTAAGGAATTATTTAGGATATATAATTCAACATAATGATATAAAACATGTAAACATAAACAAAGGAAATAGTGACATAACAGGTTGTATCTGAATGGTGGGGATTTTATTTTCTTTTGTATGGTGTCTGTTTTTCAATTTTTTGATAGTAGAAAAGAAAGATTGCACAGGTAAGTTTTATACCATTGGTTATTTGTAGGCCCTCAGTAGCCTCAATCAGTGGTTGAGAAAGGTGGCCCCTGACAGTGCTGGAATTGAGGGGGGCGTTAACTCAGCATCAGCAACATCAGGATCACTAGTAGCCTTCTTCTCACTAGTTCTCACCTTCTTTAACCTCTATGTAGTGTTTGATGCTGTTGACTACTTGCCCTTCTTAAATTTCTCTTTTTTTGGGTTGCTTTACTGTATAGTTCTAGATGTTTTCTTCCTACCTCTTTGATTGTTCATTCTGTTTCCTTCTCTAGCTTCTTTATTCCTACCCCCTCAAGGTGGATATTGCTCCAGTGTTCTGTCTTCTCCATTATCTCCTTTGGTTGTCTCATCAACTTTCACAGGCTTAACTCTCTTCGTTTGTTCGTTCCTTCATTCTTTCATTCTTTCAGTATTTCTTGATTGCTTCCTTTGTATTGTACTAGCCTGATGATCTAAGTAATAGAGAATCAGGTAAACAGACAATCACAGAATAATTTGAGCATAATTCTTTGTGGTGTTACGATGAAGTAGCATGCTATGGTAGCACAAAGGAGAGGTTCCTGACTCAGCTTGGCTGGAGGAGGGTGACAAGGAGTGGCCATGAGGATGACATCAGAAGGGTTGTGGTTAAAGGCTGAGTAGGTGTCAGCAAAGGAAGGTTGGATCCTCACAAACTGGTGGTTAGGCAGCTTGAGTAAAGGCATTTAGGCAAAACAGAACATGGTGTTTTTAGAGATCTAGAGAAAGTTCAGCACAGAGGGAAAGGGGGTGGACAAAAGAGGCTGGAGAGGGCACAGATCAAGTGGATATCACCCAAGTGGAGTTTTCAGGATCACATTTGGATTTTTCAATAGTGAAGAGATTTAATTAAAGGCTAATTATAAGATGATTACTGTTACCAGTGTGCAAAATGATGGAGACAGAAATGAGGTAGTTGTAATAGGAATGGAGAGTAGGGGCTGGGCATGGTTGCTTATACCTGTAATCCTAGCAGAGTAAAACCCTTTCTCTACACACACACACACACACACACACACACACACACACACGTACAGTTAGCCAGGTGTAGTGGGGTATGCCTGTAGTCCCAGCTACTAAGGAGGCTGAGGCAGGAAGATTACTTGCACCTAGGAGTTTGAGGCTGCAGTAAGCTATAATCATGCCACTGCATTCCAACCTGGGTGAAAAAGTGAGGCCCTGTCTCATAAGAAAAAAAAATAGAGAATTAATTTGACATATCAGGAAGTGGAAGTGGAATTAGATGTAGATTTTAGGCCAAGGATAATAAATTCAGTTTAATCTCTCCAAACCAATAATAGCATATCCTTTAACACTCAGTTCAAGAGTATTTCCAGGGAAACTTCCTTGGCAGACCTCTCCCCTCTTTGTTCTGATGGCACCTTCCTGTACCTACCTGTATCATAGCACTTATTGTTGTACTGAATTGTAGTTGTTTACTTATCTGTGCCTCCCACTAGACTGTAAGCTCTGTAAGGGCAGGGACAGCAGGGCAGTGCCTTTCATATCACTTACCCATAGTGAATGTAGCAGGTATATCATATGTATTAAAGTATTATAAAGGCCAGTAAGGAAACAGGATGAGACTAACATTTTATTATGTTCTCAACTTCTCTTTGGTGTTGGTGACAGTGAACTAGTGAATTGTTGAGAACATGAAGATGCTATTGTTTAATGCTTCAATAGGTTTTTTTTTTTAAACTTGTCTATACTTTTGAAGTAGCCACTTCCAAGCCTCTTATTTTGGAATTCTTTATATCACCTCTCTTGGTTCAGGTTGTAGACAGTTTCATAGGGCCCATTTTCGGTCACTAGATTCCTTCACCAGATCCTGCATCCTCTCTAAAACATAGTTCTACCAATTAAAACTGTGGTGTAGTAAAAACAGTAATGGTGTAATGAAAACTGGTTTTTATTATAAAATGGCAGATTTGCCGGGCGCGGTGGCTCACACCTGTAATCCCAGCACTTTGGGAGGCCGAGGCGGGTGGATCACGAGGTCAACAGATCGAGACCATCCTGGTTAACATGGTGAAACCCCGTCTCTACTAAAAATATAAAAAATTAGCTGGGCATGGTGGCGCGTGCCTGTAATCCCAGCTACTCAGGAGGTTGAGGCAGGAGAATTGCCTGAACCCAGGAGGCGGAGGTTGTGGTGAGCCGAGATCATGCCATTGCACTCCATCCTGTCTCAAAAAACTCCGTCTCAAAAAAAAAAAAATTGGCAGACTTAACATACCCATTTACCTTCCCCTGCTTCTCAGATATCATTGGAGATGACAAAACAAACATAAGACAAAGAATAAATCATTGTCATTAAAAAAAAAAAAAACAGAAAAGGGAGACTTTGAAACTAGATGACTTTGATCTGAATCCACGCTCTGCCATTTACCAACTACATGTCCTTGAGCTAGGTGCTTATTCTTTTTTGGCCTCAGTTGCCTCATCTGTAAAATGAGGATGTTGATAATAGTACCCACCTTCTAGAGTTACTGTGAAATCAGGAGACACAATATGTACAGAGCGCTTAGGAGAGTTTCTTTACATGTAGCAAATGCTGAATTAATGTTAGCTATCATTGTTACTGTTATGATACCAGAAGTTTTTAGAAATGTTAGGGTACTAGAAAACAATTGGAATTACATTGACGGAGGAACCAGCACAGAGTAAAATGCTACCCGGAATAGATGCTCCTGCTGCATGATGGAGGTCAGAGAATGGCTTAGCAGGGCTCTTTTCTGAAACTCTAAGCCTAGAGGCAGCAAGTATAGGAAGATGGAGCAGTTCTGGAGGAAAGTGGACTATCTGAGCGGGTAATGAAAGACCTGCCTTCAAAACAGTTACTTCCCCTATTCCTTCTCTTCCTACATATAAAGTGCCCTAGCAATGGCATTAGTTCCAGGATAAAGTCATGAGAACAGTTGAAGAAAAGCGGAAGATCTGCCTTGGGGACTGGAGGTAGAGTGCACAAAGCAGAGCCTTAGCGAATGGATTTCTGCAGTAAATGGGTGAGGAGGGTAGAATGAGAGAAGAACAAGAAAAGGAGCTCTATCGAGGATTGATATGCATTAAAAGACAATACCATCAAAATACAGCCTGATGATTTTGGCAACAATAAGGTAAAACTGCTTTCTTTTTCTCCACTTATAAAGGGAAGCCCGTCTGTCAGTGTGCCACTTACCTGCAGAGACCCACACTGAGAAAGACCTTCCATTTGGGCTTTGGAAGCACATTAATACAACTGTTGAGGAAACATGTATCTTATAATAACTAACCAATGTGAGTAGGTGATAAAGACTCACCTACTCACATTGGTTAGTTTTTATAAGAAATTTGAGGGAAAATACAAGAGACTAAAATAAACAAAACAGCTGCCTGTGGTAGAAACAGAGATAATGAAGAAGTAGAGTGGAACTTGAGGAAGTTCTAATCACAGGATGTATCTTTACAGAGCCAAGTATGAATTAGATCCACAAAGTGGGAGGAAAAAAAAAAAAGCTTCCTGGCCAGGTGTGGTGGCTCACACCTATAATGCCAGCACTTTGGGAGGCTGAGGTGGGTGGATCACTTGAGACCAGGAGTTTGAGACCAGCCTGGTCTACATGACAAAACCTGTCTCTACTAAAAATACAAAAGTTAGCTGGGCATGGTGGCACACACTTGTAGTCCCAGCTACTTGGGAGACTGAGGCATGAGAATCACTTGAACCCGGGAGGCGGAGGTTTCAGTGAGCCGAGATCATGCCATTGCACTCCGTCCTGGGCAACAGAACAAGACTCTGTCTCAAAAAAACAAAACAGAACAAAAAACGTTCCCATGGATAAAAAGTAATGATTAATAAATTAGTTTTATATTGAAGAATTTAATTGAAATTAAAACTCAGTTGGAGCGTTAAACAGTGCACTTAAGACCAGTTACTTTTCATAAAAATAAAACAGGAAATTTGCAGACTGTAAAGTAAGAAGACTACAGATAGAAAGTACATGAGGAAAATTCATTCTTTGAGGATAGATCTGAGTGATCCAGTACCCATTTCATAGGAGTTACAGAAGGAAAGATCAGACAATGGAAGGGAGAAAATTTAAAAACCTGAGTTTCCACATACAAAGGGCATGCCAAGGACCAAGCAGGAAAAATGCAAAAACAAACCAACAAGCAGTACCTCCCTGTATATGACCAAAGTACTTACTATTTCAGAGGTAGAAAACAAATTACACAGACCCAAACCTGAAAATGGAACTGGCATGGATTTCTCACCTACAGTATGGTTTGCTGGAAGATAAGTGCCTTCAGTGTTCTGAGGGGAAATTATTCTCAAGACAGAATTCTATATCCAGCCTCACTCATGTTTAAGTGGGGGGTAAAAATGAGGAAGATCTCTGAAAGTTTGTGCCATCCCATTTTGATAAAATTACTTGAAGATGTACTCCTGGTAAATTGAAAAATCCAAAATAGTGGAAGATTTGAATATAAGAAGTGGAGTATGCCAAGAAATTCAGGAAGGCTAGTAGAAGTATTGATATTGCTAAAATATAGAGAAGTAAAATAAATATGCACATATGTGTGAATATATGTATATACTTGACCCTTGAACAATTCAGGTGTTAAAGACGCTGACCTCCATGTAATAAAAAATCTGTGCATAGCTTTAGACTACTAATAGTTTATGGTTGATCAGAAGTCTTACTGATAACATAGTAAGCTAACACATATTTTGTATATATATTATATATTATATTCTTACAATAAAGGAAACTGGAGGAAGGAAAAAAATATTTTTAACAATATCTTGGTGGCCAGTCATAATGGCTCACACCTGTAATTCCAGCACATTGGGAAGCTGAGGTGGGTGGACTGCTTGAGCCCAAACGGATGCCATGTTGCCCATTTTGAGATCAGCCTGGGCAACATGGCAAAACCCTGCCTCCATTTTAATTCTAAAAAATTTAAGAAAGACAATAATCCTTGTCATGGCAAGGAAAATATTATTTGTTATCTTTGAATGTTATCCAAGAAGGATAAGAAAATTATAGGCCAGGCTCAGCAGCTTATGCCTATAATCCGACACTTGGGGAGGCTGAGGCAGGCGGATCACTTGAGGTCAATAGTTCAAAACCAGCCTGGCCAACATGGTGAAATCCCATCTCTACTAAAAATACAAAAAAAATTGGTTGGGTGTGGTGGCGGGCACCTGTAATCCCAGCTACTGAGGAGGCTGAGGCAGGAGAATCACTTTAACCTGGGAGCTGGGATCATGCCACTGCACTCTAGCCTGGGCAACAGAGCAAGACATTGTCTCAAAAAAAAAAGTAAAAATAAAATATATTTACTATTCATTAAGTGGAGGTGGATCATCATAAAAGTCTTCATCCTCATTGAAATTCAAATAATATAGAAATGCATAGGGTGAAGGCCAGGTGCTGTGGCTTACGTCTATAATCCCAGCACTTTGGGAGGCCGAGGCGGGTGGATCATGAGGTTAGGAGTTCAAGACCAGCCTGGTCAACATAATGAAACCCCATCTCTACTAAAAATGCAAAACTATTAGCCGGGCATGGTGGCAAGCAACTGTAATTCCAGCTACTTGGGAGGCTGAGGAAGGAGAGTGCCTGTAATCCCAGCTATTTGGGAGGCTGAGGCAGGAGAATGAACCCAGTAAGTCAAGATTGAGCCATTGCACTCCACCTCGGGCGACAGCGAAACTCCATCTCAAAAACAAAAACGACAATTCAGTGAGAGAATGTAAATAAGAGGCTTGAGCAAGGTGCATTAGTCTGTTCTTACACTGCTATAAAGAAATACCTGAGACTGTGTACTTTATAAAGAAGAAGTTTAATTGACTCACGGTTCTGCAGGCTGTATAGGAAGCATGGTGGTATCTGCTTCTGGAGAGGCCCCAAAGAGCTTTTTCTCATGGCAGGAGACAAGTGGAACCAGGTGTCTTACATGGCAGGAGCTGGATCAAGAGGGGGTGGGGGGAGGTACCAAGCGCTTTGAAATAACCAGATCTTGTGAGAACTCACTCTCGATACAGTACCAAGAAGAGATAGTGCTAAACCATTCATGAGAACTTCGGCGCCATGATCCAGTCACCTTCCACCATGCCCATGCCCCATCTCCAACGCTGGGGATGACAGTTGAACATGAGATTTGGGTGGGGCCACAAATCCAAACTGTATCAGCAGACATTTCCCAAAAGAAACATTCAAATGGCCAATAAACATGAAAAGGTGCTCACCCTCATTGTGATGAGAGAAATGAATATTAAAACCACGAGACAGTTTTATAGACTCACAGGAATTGCCAAATTAAAAAGATTGACAATGGCAATACAAAATATTGGCAAGGATGTGGAGCAACAAATTCTCACATGCTGCTGTTGGATGTATAAATTGGTACAATCATTTTGAAAAACATTTTGGCTTTGTCAAATGAAGGTGAATGTTTACATTAAGATTCAGAAATACCATGTTTAGATTTATAGCCAACAGAAATACAAGCCCCTGTGCGCTTGCAATGTGTGCAAAAATGTTCATGGCAACATTAAGAACCACAAATTTGAAACAACCCCAAATGCCTATTCACGCAACTTAGACTGGATAAATTGTGGTATATAGTCATACAAATAAATAGTATTTGGCAAGGGAAATGAACAGACCACCTCTGCTCCCCTAGAACATGGATGAATCTCAAAAACATAATTGTGAATAAAAGAGCCCAGAAAGAATACCTACTATATTATCCTACATACTATATTATTCTATTCAAATACGCTTTAAAACATGACTAAAACACCAAAAGCAATGGCAACAAAAGCCAAAATAGACAAATGGGGCCTAATTAAACTCCAGAGCTTCTGTACAGCCAAAGAAACAACCATTAGAGTGAACTGACAACCAATAAAATGGGAAAAAATTTTTGCAATTTACCCATCTGACAAAGGACTTATATTCAAAATCTACAAAGAGCTAAAACAGATTTACAAGAAACAAACAAACAAACCCTATTCAAAGGTGGGCAAAGGATATGAACAGACACTTTTCA
>CAUYOR010088822.1:0-60408 GCA_963573925.1 Callimico goeldii
GGTGAAACCCTGTCTCTACTAAAAATACAAAAAATTAGCTGGGCATGGTGGCGCGTGCCTGTAATCCCAGCTACTCGGGAGGCTGAGGAAGGAGAATTGCCTGAACCCAGGAGGCGGAGGTTGCGGTGAGCCGAGATGGAGCCATTGCACTCCAGCCTGGGTAACAAGAGCGAAACTCCATCTCAAAAAATAAATAAATAAATAAAAATAAATAAAAGAGAAACAGAGCATAAAAGTTTGGAAAATCTGCCCTCTGATAATGTGGTAGAAAATAAAAACTCATTTTTTTCTGGGGAGAAATTCAAGCCTATTGCAGGAATTTGAATAAGTAAAGAGGAGTCACATATTCATAGCCAAAACAATGAGAAAAATATCTCCAGGACATTTCAGAGATCTTCACAGCAATCTCTCTCATCACAGGCCTGAAGGCTAGAAGAGAAAAATGTTTTAATCTGCCAGGCACAGGGTCCAGCTGCTGTGTAGAGCCTCAGGACATGGAGTACTGCAATCATGCTTCAGTTCTAGCCATCGCTAAAAGAGGCCAAGGTACTGCTTGGACCATGGCTTCAGAGGGTATAAGTCTCAAGCCTCCGTGACTTCCATATGGTGTTGGGCCTGCTGGTGCACAGAAGGCAAGAGTTGGTGTTTAGAAACCTCGACCTATATTACAGAAGTTGTATGGAAATGCCTAGATGTTTAGACAGAAGTCTGATGCAGGGATGAATCCTTAATGGAGAACCTCTACTAGGGCAGTGTAGAGGGGAAATGTGGGATTGGAGCCCCCACACAGAGTCTCCACTGGGGCACTGCCTAGTGGAGCTGTGAGAACAGGTCCATCATCATCCTGACCCCAGAATGGTAGATCCAACAACAGATTGCCTGGCAAGCTGCAGACACTCAATCTCAGCTCATGAAAGCAGCCACTGTGTCTGTATCCTGCAGAGCCACAGAGACGGAAATGCCCAAGGCCTTGGGAGGCCAGTTCTTGCATCAGCATACCCTGGATGTGAGACAATAAGTCAAAGGAGATCATTCAGAGTTTTAAGATGTAATAACTTCCCTGCTGGGTTTTGGACTTGCATAGGGCCTATGGCCCTTTTGTTTTGGCCAATTTCTCCAATTTGAAACAGTAACATTTACGCAATACCTGGACCCTCATTGTATCTTGGAAGTAACTAACTTGTTTTTTATTTTACAGGCTCATAGGTAGAAGGGACTTGTCTTGTCTCAGATGAGACTTTGGACTTGGACTTTTGAGTTAATGCTGGAATGAGTTAAGACTTTGAGGTACTGTTGAGAAGGCATGATTGGTTTTGAAATGTAAAAAACACGTAAGATTTGGAGGGGCAAGTGGCAGAATGATAGGGTTTGGCTTTGTCCCCACCCAAATCTCATCTCCAATTGTAATCTCCACATGTCATGGGAGAGAACTGGTGGGAGATGATTGCATCACAGGGCAGTTTCCCCATGATGTTCTCATGATAGTGAGGGAGTTCTCATATATCTGATGGTTTTAAAAATGGCAGTTTTCCCGTGTGTTTTTGAGATATAGCTAGCCTAGAGTTAAAACCTGTACACTGCCATCTTATAAAGGACAAAACTGTTTCCATTCTCCTCACAAGGACTGCTAACCTTGGTTTCTGTAAATTGCTACATTACTTTGCAAAACGGTAAAGCTGCATAGTTTCTCTGTAACTATCAGAATTGCTGGCCTTTGATCATCAGTAATGGCCAGAGTAAGCACCCCCGAATAATTCCAACCTGGTGCCAAGTAACTCCCACACAGATGATGTGTAAGCAAATGGTTATCTTAACTTCTGCAAATCTCTCTCCTAGCCTTCGAAATGTCCGGAACCCATCACCCTCCTCTCCTACCCAGGAGGTGATTTACAGCCCACCGAGATATCTCGGTGGGATGAAGGTTTTTTTTCATCTCTGCTCCTTTCCCCCGCTCCCAAAAGTAGTTTAGTGGGTATAAAAAAGTCTTGTCTCTCTTCTTTCGGGGCCACAGGTTGGAGAGACGTGAGTCCTCCGTGGTTGCCGGCAATAAACCCTGTAATTTGGCATACTTTTGTTCTGATGTTGACTTTCTGTGCTCAGTTCAATATAACACTTTCTCTCTGGCCATCTTGTAAAGAAGGTGACTGCTTTCATTTCACCTTCCACCAAGATTGCAAGTTTCCTGAGGCCTCCTCAGCCATAAAGAACTGTAAGTATTTACCCAATGCCTAGACCCACATTACATCTAGGAAGTAACTAACTTCCTTTTGTTTTACAGGCTCATAGGCGGAAGGGACTTGCCTTGTCTCTGATGAGACTTTGAACTGTAGACTTCTGAGTTAATGGGTTAAAACTTTGGAAGACTGTTGGGAAGGCATAATTGGTTCAGAAATGTGAGGACGTGAGATGTGGTAGGGGTCAGGGGTTAGATGATATGGTTTGGCTGTATCCCCACTCAAATCTTATCTTGAATCACAACTCCCATAATCCCCATATGTCATGAGATGGACCCTGTAGGAGGTGATTGAATTATGGGGGCAGTCTTTCTCGTGCTGTTCTTGTGATATTGAATAATTATCACAAGATCTGATGATTATATAAAGTGTTCTTCCCTCTTTTGCTCTGCACTTCTGTTTACGGCTGCCACATGAAAAAGGTCATGTTTGCTTCCCCTTCCACCATGATATTAAGTTTCCTGAGGCCTCTCAAGCCATGCAGACCTGAGAGTCAATTAAACCTTTTTCCTTTATAAATTACCTAATCTCGGGCCAGGTGTGGTAGTTCACGCCTGTAATCCCAGTACTTTGGGAGGCCAAGGCAAGTGGATCATCTGAGATAAGCAGTTGGACACCAGCCTAAACAACATAGTGAAATCCTGTTTCTACTGAAAAAAAATACAAAAATTAACTGAGCATGGTGGTGGGCGCCTATAATGCCAGCTACTCAGGAGGCTGAGGCAGGAGTATCGCTTGAACTCAGAAAGCAGAGGATGCAGTGAGCCAAGATCATGCCATTGCACTCCAGCCTGGATAACAGAGCAAGACTCTGTCTCATAAATACATCAATTTAATTAATTAATTACTCAGTCTCAAATATGTCTTGATTAGCCACGTGAGAATGGAATAATACAATATCTTAGCTATACCTGTGCTGTGAGCCTTTAAGAATATATAATTCCTTACAACTCAGCCATAAAACAGAAAGAAATTATGGCATTCACAGCCACCTGGATGAAGTTGGAGATCATTATTCTAAATGAAGTTAGTCAGGAATGGAAAATCAAACATTGTATGCTCTCAATTATAAGTGGGAGCTAAGCTATGAGATCACAAAGTCATAAGAATGGTACAATGATACAATGGACTTTGGGGACCCAAGGGAAGGCTGGGAGGTAAAAAATAAAAGGCAACATATTGGGTATAATGTACACTTCTCAGGTGATGGGTGCACCAAAATCCTGGAAATCACCACTAAAAAACATCCATGTAACCAAACACCACCTATTTCCCAAAAATCTACTGAAATAAAAATAATAATACTAACAAAAGTGATATGTATTATAATTTCTAAAACTACCATTAAAGAAAACAACACAAAGTGAAAAACAACAGACAAATTAAAACATAATTTGACTATATATTTGCTAGTTCCAAACAAGACAGAAAAAAAATAAAAATGAGCAATAACCAAAAAAAGAAAAAAATCCATGAGGAACAAATAAAAGCAAATAGTAAACCTGTAGGTCTAAATACAACGATATCAACAATTAAGTGCTACTTGACTAAGAGCTCCAATTAAAAGCCAAAGATTATCAAAATGGATTTAGGACAAAGAAACAAATGAAATAAAATCCCATACTCAATAAGATTTACATTAAACATTAAGAAACAAATAGGGTAGAAGTAAATAATTGGAAAAAAAGTATTTTATGTAAACAACAAAGACAAGAAGTCTGGAATGGCTATATTAATGTCCAGTAAGGTAGACTTCAACACAGAATATAATCAGAAATAAAAAGGTACATCTCATAACCATGAAGGTTTAGTAAATTAGAAGAATTTAACAATCATAATAGAGCTTCAGATAGGGGAAGTACCAAGTCTAGTATGTTTGATGTTTTGAGGATTAAAACTGCTTTATTTCTCTCTCTAGATATTTCATGCCTATTGAGATAAAATTTTGAGATATTTGTAAAACATATTGGTCTCATGCAGGTAAGATTTTAGGATTTCTTCACATTAAATATCAACCAGAAAAATCAAATATTTTTGCTAATAACCTACCTAAATCTCTAACTGCAAATATATTTTAAAGAAAGGATTTGGTAACATACAAATACTTTTATACTTTGAGTTTTCCAGGATGCTTTTAGCATGTTCAATTATTTACCCATTTGTGACAGAAGACAATCTTAAAACAGAGACTTACCTTTGTGACTTCCTTTCTACATGAGTCACAGGTTTTTTAGTAGTTAGAACGGTATGCTATAACACACGAAAGGGATTGCCCTTCCTAGGTATAGAAACAACCTTACCACAGAAATTAGACCCCTGTAGAAGGCCATATGAAAACAATATTTTTAATTCAACAATATGATAGCTTTGGGGTAAGAGAAAGAATCCTTGATTGACAATACTATGAGCTTGTCTTGCTCATCTACAAATAAAACATGTAATTTTGATCAAGGCACTGAAGATCTCCTGAGTCTCATTTCCCACATATGTAAAAGGCAAGTGTCAATGCATGTGGTTTAAGATTTTTTCCCACCCCTGATTTTTAAGACTTCATGTTATAGATGTGATTGGAGAACAATAGTAAAAATGTTGTTAAACAAAATAATATACTTAATTCATTTATGTAGCAGAGTATACTGTAAAATGCTGCAAATACTAATAAAAGTTAAAGTTATACATTCTTGTTTATTTTTAGCATCCTTTTTAATTTTTATTTTAAGTTCAGAGTACATGTGCAGGATATGCAGGTTTCTGAGTTAAATGTGTGACATCAGCTTTTTTGGTACAGATTATTTCATCAATCAAGTATCAAGCTTAGTGCTCATTAGTTATTTTTCTTAATCCTCTCCTTCCTCCCACCTTCCACCTTCCCTTGAGCCCCAGGGTATGTTGTTCCCCTCCATGTGTCCATGGTTCTCATCATTTAGCTCGCACTTATAAATAAGAACATGTGGTATTTGGTTTTCTGTTGCTGCATTAGTTTGCTAAGGTTAATGGCCTCCAGCTCCATCCAAGTCCCTGTAAAATACACAATTTCATTCTTTTTTATGGCGGCATAGTATTCCATGGTGTATATGTACCATATTTTCTTTATTCATTCTATTACTGATAGACATGTAAGTTGATTCCATATTTTTGCTATTGTGAATAGTGCTGTAATGAACATATGCATGCATGTGTCTTTATGACAGAATGATTTATATTCATTTGGCTATATACCCAGTAATGAGATTGCTGGGTTGAATGGTATTTTTGTCTAGATCTTTGAGGATCACTGCACTGTATTCCACAACGGCTGAACTAATTTATAGTCTCACCAGCAGTGTATAAGTGTTCCTTTTTCTCTATAACCTCTTCAGCATCTAATTTTTTTTATTTTCACAACTGCCATTCTGACTGGTGTGAGATATCTCATTGTACTTTTGATTTCCATTTCTCTAATGATAACTGATGTTGAGCTTTTCTTCATATGATTTTTGGCCTTCATATTAATGTTGCTCCCTTCTGGAAGGAAAAATATTTTCTTTGTTCTTATTTTAAAAATCATTTCTTTCAATGTTACTATATCCTGAATAAAGTGGATGTACAGGCTGGGAGCAGTGGCTCACATCTGTAATTCCAGCACTTTGGAGGCCGAGCAGGTGGATCACCTGAGGTTAGGAATTCAAGACCAGCCTGGACAACATGGTGAAACTCCATATCTACTGAAAATATGAAACTTAGCCTGGCATGGTGGTTCACACCTGTGGTTTCAGCTACTCAAGAGGCTAAGACACAGAATCGCTTGAATCTGGAGGTAGTGGTTGCAGTGAGCTGAGATGTGCCACTGCATTCTAGCCTGAGTGATGAAGTGAGACTCTGTCTCAAAAACACAAAAGTAAACAATAAAATAAAGTGTATGTACAACAAATTAGATTTAGAGCCACAGTTGGAGTACAGTTGACCCTCTGTATTCATGGATTCATATCCATGAATTCAACCACAATCCAAATATTATTATATTCAAATATTTGAGAAAAATTCATCTGTACTGAATATGTACTGAGTTTTCTTTCTTGTCATAGTCCCTAAACAATACAGTATAAGAATACTTACATAGCATTGACATATTAGTTGTTATAAGCAAGCTAGAGATGATTTAAAGGATATAGGAGGATATGCTTAGGTTATAAGAAAATATGATGCTATGTTCTATCTGAGACTGGATCATTCATTAATTTAGGCATGCAAAGGAGGTGTTGGAATCAATTCCTCCCCTGGATACTGAGGGACAAGTATATTTACTTATATTGACATTTATCTCTACAAAGAACAACACAAAGCATTTATGTGTAAAATATTTGAAAGACAGTGCTGTGAAACACAAAATCAAAATTAAGCTTAATTTGAAATTTATTTCTCATTTATACGTCTTGAGATACTTGATACTGAAATAAGCTACTGGAATTGTTTTACAATGGTAGCAAGTGTCAAAGTTATAAGGATCTGGGACTATCTGCCTTTAAACATAGAGTTCTTTTTTGTTCAATATGACATATATCTATAAGATAGACTGCATAAAAATTAGATTCATCAGAAGGATAATTAATAAGTGATTTGAGAACATTCAAATGGCAATGAATACATTATATTAATATTTATTTCCTTTAAAAGTTTAATTGACACATTTATTAAAAATTTACTGAATATTATTACATGCAGCATTTGACTTTGGATTCAGAATTTAATATTTATAAAATATAGAACATATACCAACTTTATGTTCATGCAGATTTTGGCTTCTTTAAAATTTATATAGCTTAATAAAGAATAGAAAGGATATTTTACTTCATAATAGAGATTCATTCACTTCTTTTAATAAATTAAATGACATATCTTCCAGTTCGGTAACAGTAATTCCTATTTTGTCCTATGATATGTTAATTTGACTTTATATTATTTTCATATGGAACCTCATCTAAATAATAACCATAATGTTTAAAATGATTGAAAACATTTTCCATTAAGTATCCTGGATTTTACATAAGTATTGTTATAGTAATAATTTTTTGATTCTCTGATTACTTTGACCAGATTTCATATCTGAGCTTTCTTGCTAGATTTATCAATACTGTTTAAAACATGTTGGACCAATTTAATCTCTGTTGCAGTATTAAAGGGACATTCCCCCAAGAACTTATAAATAAAGAAAATAAGATTGCTCTCTGAGATTTAAATTTTAAAATCAATATATAATTGATCAGAGGAAAGAGTTACAAAGCACTACAGAGAGACACAGTAGCTCCTAGGCCGGCAGTACTTGGCGTGAGCTACAAAGGCAGTGAAGACATCATTGCCTGACAGGTCCACAGCCCTCTTGCGACAGAACTGTCTAAACCAGGAATTTGTTCATGAGTATCCATTCCTTTTGTATTGAGGCCCATAGATAAGCATTCTAACAAAGGCAGCTGACATCAATACACTGACATGTAGGAGAGAAATGGCTTATGAAGAGAGATGGCCTGGGAATCCTACACAATATGGGTGTTTGATGTTAGTAAGAAAGCAACCAAATCATATTCTAAGACATAGTGATTGTGAGACATTCAGAAAGAATAAAAGGTAATAAAAGATAAATATAAAGAGAATCTGGGTTAGAACTATATTTAGAAATGCTGGACGAGCATGGTGGCTCATGCCTGCAATCCCAGCACTTTGAGAGGCAGAGGCAAGAGGATCACTTGAAGCCAGGAGCTGGAGACCAGCCTTGGCAACACAGTAAGACCTTGTCTTTACCAAAAATTTAAAAATTAACTGGGCTGATAGCATGCACCTGTAGTCCCAGGTACGTGGGAAACTGAGGTGGGAGGATCACTTGAGTCCAGGAGTTTGAGGCTATGGTGAGCCAAGATGTGCCACTGTACTTTAGCCTGGGTGACAAAGAGAAACCCTGTCTCTAGAAAAATTAAAAAAAGAAAAGAAATGCTTAAGTTGACATAATAAAGATCACTTCGAGAGCATATTCATATAACTAGTCAATAGAGATGCTGCTATTAATAGATTTCTAGAGTTGCTATAAAGCCACTAGGGTAGCAGTTGTATCCTTAAATATATTCAAGCTCTCCACTGCTGATTGATATCACCTACAAAATTATTCTTTCCTTGAACTCTTAAAATTAACCTCATTCAATGTCACCTGTGGAAATCTGAGAATGACTATTCTTCGCAATCTGAATGAACCTGTGCTAAAAGAAGACTCAAATCCAGCCAAATGCATTAACATGTCTAGAGAAATCACATACCTGTTTTTAAAAAGTATTAACTATCCATGAAAGCATAATGGAAGGAAAGTCACAGAAGTAAATATTGAGTGTCCATCTTAGCACAGCCAAAGGGAAGGAAAAACTACCTCTTGGACTGCAAGTGGGCTGAGTCATTATAAGAATATCTAAGTGTGATATGAAAGCTTCTATCTCTTTTTAGTTTGATGAAATAACAGTTAAATGAGTCCAAATATTCTCTTGATTCTCATTTAATATCTTGTAAGCAACCTTAGATTATGGTTTTGTTTCTCATATACATGAGTCAATAGGAATAAAAAGCACTAATCAATGGAACATGAGTGCTATGCTCAATGTAGTAATAATTCATCATGTTGAATGGATAAATTAGAATTTTTTGTTTACATCACTTGAGTTAATTTGGTTAACAAAAATGTAATACCCAATGATTGCAAAGGGTTTCAGACAAATTAAGATTTCTTACTTTGAAAAGGCTTGGAATCAGAACTAGGCCACTTTAAATTTACCATAGAAATGCATGGCACCTAAGAATACCTCTTAGAAGACAACCAGTGACCCAAAATGTTATTTCCATGGGCTATAAACCAGAGCTTTCTTTTCCTATCTAAATTTCTACAGTAACAACTAGAAAAAAATGATGTCACCATCCACCATTACTAAAGAGGCAAATAGAGGAGGCTTCCAGACCACATTCATTTACATGTGCTTTCTCTGCTAATACCATCCACATTGTCACCATCTCATCTGACCATGGGAGCCCACCTTTTGCATCAGTATTACCTGGATGCAAGGCATGGAGTCAAAGGAGATCATTTTGGAGCTTTAGATTTGACTGCCCTCCTAGATTTCTGACTCACAGAGGGCCTGTAGCCCCTTTAGGCTAATTTCTCCCATCAGAATGGGGTGAATTTCCCCACTGCCTGGACCTACACATTTACCTACGTAACAAACCTGTACATTCTGCACATGTACCCTAGAACTTAAAAGTTAAAAAACAAAACAACAAAAAATAAAACTTTGGAACCAATCTCTGATAGCATCTCCACTAGCCATTCATGAAAAAAGAATTCTAGGAATAGAAAAGAAACTCTTCTGCCCTTTACCTTTGAAATGATATTTCAACACTATGTTAGAAAAAATAAAACATGTAAATATCTCTGACATTTAAAAGCTTCTAAAAATGAATTAAATTATAAATGGCAATAACTTATGTTTATCAATATCCTTCTAACTACATTATGCCCCTGCCATTGGTAGAGAAGTCATGAATACTTAAAGTGACTTGCCTAAAGGAGCACAGCTAATTAGCTATAACCCTTATAACAAAGATGCAAGATTCACATTTGCTTTTCTTTTCTGTGAATTTGATCTTACTTAAGAAGCATTGCCTAAGTAGACGAATTCTGTATTAGCTGTACTCACATGGGATTCCTGTTGTGGCTCTCACTGCCATTTTATCAAGTAGGCTTACCCATAACCAGAACCATGGCATTTTCAGATCCCTCCCCTACCTTATGACTCCACACAAACTTCAGAGTGGGATATACTCTCCACCAGTGATTCTGCTACTTTGCTGTAGCCTAACCAGCATTGTAATAATCATCAAAAGGTTGGAAACTAAAGCTATCACCACATTTTATAAAGACTATATTTTTCTTTTTTGGGAACTATTACAAATGTGCCCCATGTAAAATAAAAAATTCTTACGACTGCTACCAAATCATTTACTTTCCATGCCACACCAGAGTTTTAAAGTATTAGAAAATTAAGATATACGAATCTCTGTTGCTCTCCAAACTAATGTATTCCTCATTTATTTCAAGGTCATCTTTTTGGCATGATGCCATATTTAAGTTTTTAGTTCAGATCTGTGACTAGTGTGGCAATATCAAAGTGCAAGAAGGTCTTGCCTTTGTGTTTACTAGAAATAGCATTCTAGAAAATATCTCAAAACTCCAAAAGTGGGAGGACCACTAAAAAAAACCTATTTTTTCATCTGGCACCTTTGAAATAAACTGAGCCTCACTCTTGGTCTATGTTGAAACATTTGGTCTAGATCTATCTTAGGTATATTGAAGACAGCTCTTCCATGTCTATGAAAACTCAAAGAAAGTATTAGCTGCTATAGAAGTCATAAAAATATATAAGCTACAATTCTCTAAAAGTTTTATTTCCATCAAAGTTATGTTCAATAATTATTTTATTTTATTTTATATTAAGTTTTACTATTCAATATATAGACACAACCATATATAGACATGGTTCACTTAACTGTGACCATGTTAGAACAATATTTTAGAAAAGTTTGCCTTCCTTGTAAATGGATAAAAATTGAAAGACCCGTACTACTGTAACGGAAGCAGATCAGTAACTTTAACAATAGAACAAAATGCTTATTTAGATCAAGAAAAATTTAAGCATCTGTGTGTTTAATAAAGGACTATTTAAAGGATAAACTCATTAAGTACTATACAAAGCTGATTTTTGGCATGTGCTTATATTTATATCCACTCATTTAATCCTCACGATATTGGATTAGTTGGTCTACAGGAGAATTTTCTGTTATGTAACCTCTCGAATGATCATCTGAGAATCCTGAATTCCCAGGTATTAGTAATACATTTAACTGTATAATGATTACAATAATTACCATTATTCATTGAGTTCTTTTAAAGTGACATTGTGCTTTCTACATGTATACTTTTGCTTAATTATCTTAAAATCCTAGTGAATAGGTGTTAGTATCCTCATTTAACTTGTAAGAAATCCAAACCTCAAAGAACATGGTAATTTCCCCAAGGTCACAATTATAAAATGGTAAAGGAATTCAGCCCCAAATCTTTTTTACACTAAAATTCATGTTCTCATTTCACCCTGTTGCCTCTAATTTTAGAGCATAAACCAGTTCCCATTTAGAAAAACATGCTTTCAAATCAAATGAAATAGGAGAAAAGATATAATGAACAGCTTGAGAATAAAATTATACATAATTTGAGAATAACCTCATAATTCACAAAACAAGTTTGCATCTGTTATTCTAATGTGCCGCCTGTGTTATAATTGCATATTTTCATAATTTATTCATGTTGTTACATTTTTCTCAACATAAATCGAATGTATATTTCTTTTACTTAGCAAATATTTTCTAGTAAACCTGACAGAAAGTTTTCTACTACCTAACACACTGTAAGAGATAATCAGAAATTCTCACTGCTGTCAACATGTTAGAATGTTTTGTCCCTATTTAAGAGTAGTGCCTCATTCTAGTTAGAAAAAAACACATTTAAGAAAACCGAAAAAGATGCACTTAACATGTAGCAGGTTGTCAACAAATAGTGAGTGTTGAATGAATGAGTGATTGACACTAATATTTGACATTCAAGTAGGCCAGGCGGAAGAGAAATTTCAGCATCCTTCCAGTCACATGCTCTTTGGGTGAATGCCCTGGACACAGACTCTGAGACAGATTTGATTAAAGGAAGTTTCTTGGGGAATATACTCAGAAGCAGCACTCTTGAGAGAGGGAAGAAAGAAAGACTGGGCAAAGGGACAAGTTGAACTGCAATGCAGTTGCAGCAGAGGCCTCAGCCAACCCCATAGGGACATCTGGAGCCAGGACAGCCATCGGAGATGCCATACTAAGGAAGGGAAGCTGGGCCTTTGAAATCCTCATCAATCACTGGGCTTAGCTATGATCTGTCATCAGCCAAAAGTCCCTACAACTAGAAGTAGTTCCAACGTCATCAAGAAGGGAAGTTGAATAGCACACAACAATATCCAATACATACAGCCACTTTTCTTATGAGTAGAAGCGTTCCTTTTATCACATTCCACCAAATAATAATTTGTAGCATGGTAAAAGCCCCCTAAAACTGCATACTTCAATCATACCTCAGCTTTTTGTTACTGCTCTCTGTAATCCTAATGTGACAGGCAAGCAGTCCAAACCCACGCCATCTTGGCCCCTGCAACTTGTAATAAGTAGCTAAAGTCTGTAATTTCCACCCTACACAAGCAATATGTAAACTAACACTTATCTTGACTTCTGTGAACCACTTAAGTAACAATTGGAATATCCAAAGACCACTGGCCCTCAGAATGTCTGAAGCCCCTCGCCCTCAGCCCCCTACTGAGGTGGTTTACAGAATGTCCAAAGTCCACTGGCTCTCGGAATGTCCAAAGCCCCTTGCCCCCACCCTTGTCCAGGAGGTGGTTTACAGGCATAAAAGGTCTTAACACCCTCCTTTTGGAGCCACAGTTTAGAGAAACACTAGTCCTCTGTGGCAGCCAGAAACAAATAATCCTCTGAATTGCCTTACTTTTGTCTCAGTGGTAATTCTGTACTCACTTGGTTACAACAATTACCATTTAAAAAATATACTATATGTTTTACAACACATATATGTTTTATAATACATAATTTATATGTTTTACAATAAATATAAATTATTGTTTTACAATGTTTAATATAACTTTATGTGAAATATTCTTCTCAATCCTGTTTTACAGTTAAGAGTGAGATCTAGTAACATTAAATAACATATTTTTTAATTTTTTCCATAAGTTACTGAGGCACAGGTGATATTTGGTTACATGAGTAAGTTCTTTAGCAGTAATTTGTGAGATTTTGGTGCACCCATCACCCCAGCAGTATACACTGAAAAAACTTTGTAGTCTTTTGTCCTTCACTCCCCTCCCACACTTCCCCCTAAATCCCCAAAGTCCATTTTATCATTCTTATGCATTTGCATCCTCATAGCTTAGCTCCCACCTATCAGTGAGAACATATGATTTTTGGTTTTCCATTCCTGAGTTACATCTCTTAGACTAATACTCTCCAGTCTCATCCAGGTCATTGCAAATGCTGTTAATTCATTCTTTTTATTCTTTGTATGGCTGTGTAGTATTCCACTGTGTACATATAAAACAAAATACAAGTTAGAAATTGTGTAAATGTAAAACAAAATACAAATTAGAAAGCAAAATAAAAAAAAAAAACAAAAAAACAAAATACACAGACAATGAAGAGCATGATGAAAGCAACAGTATCTCACAATTCAATACTAACATTGAATATAAATGGTCTATATGCTCCACTTAAAAGATGCAGAACAGCAGAATAGATAAGTATTGTTCTTCTTTTGTTTCAATTTCATTTGGTTCTTCTTTGATCTTATTTTCTTTCTTCTGCTGGGTTTGGGTTTGGTTTATTCTTGTTTCTCTAGTTCCTTGAGATGTAACCTTAGATTATCTGTTTGTGCTCTTTCAGACTTTTTGATGTACCTGTTTAGGGCTATGAATATACCTCTTGGCACTACCTTTGCTGTATCCCAGAGATTTTTGATAGGTTGTATCATTATTGAGCTTGAAAGAATTTTTAAATTTCCATCTTAATTTCATTTTTGATGTAATGCTTAGTCAGGAGTAGGTGATTTCATTTTCTTGTATTTCCATGGTTTTGAAGATTCCTTTTGGAGTTTATTTCAAGTTATATTCCACTGTGATCTGAGAGATACTCAATTTTCTTAAATTTATTGAGTCTCATTTTATGGCCTATCATATGGTCTGTCTTGGAGGAATTTTCATGCACTGTTGAATAGAATGTATATTCTGTGGCTATTGAATGAAATGTTCTGTATATCTCTGTTAAGTCCATCTGTTCCAATGAATAGTTTAAATCCATTATTTCTTTATTGGCTTTCTGTTTTGATGACCTGTCTAGTGCTGTTAGTAGAGTATTGAAGTCCCCCACTATCACTGGATAAAAATTCAAGAAGTCTCACCTAACATATAAGGACTCACATAAACTTAAAGAAAGGCATTTCATGCAAATGGATACCAAAAGTGAGCAAGGGTAGTCATTGTTTGTTTGTTTTTTTAATTTATTTACTTTACTTTAGGTGCATACTATATCCGGCATTTCTTCCCATGTTATCCCACCCCATCCTCCCGGCCTCCCCACCCCACACTGTCTCTCCCCTACCCCACCTCCAACTGCCCCCAGTGTGTGATGCTCCTTTTATATAAGACAAAACAAACTTTAAAGCAACAGTGGTTAAAAGAGACAAAGAGGGACAGTATATAATGGTAAAAGGTCTTGTCCAACAAGAAAATATCACAATCCAAAACATATATGCACCTAACACTGGAGCTCCCAAATTTGTAAACAATTACTAATAGATCAAAGAAATAAGATAGACAGCAACACGATCAGCTGTAGTAGTGTGGAGAGGGACTAGAAGTGAGTAAGACCCTAGAACTCCCAAGATGGTATGCCCTCTGTCTTCCACTACCAGGGTGAATAGGGAAGGATCATCAGGTGGGAGTGCCGTTAAATGTGTCTGAGCTCAGACTCTCCTTGGATGGGTCCTGCTGTGACTGCCGTGGGTAATGGGGGTGAAATTCCCAGGTCACTGGAGTTGTGTACCTACAAGGATTATGGCTGCCTCTGCTGAGTCATGCAGGTTGTCAGGAAAGTGGGTGAAATCCAGCAGTCACAGGCCTCACCCACTTTCCACACAAACTGTAGGGCCACTCTCACTCCCACCATACCGGCCCCTCACCCACAACAGCCTGAGTCTGTTTCCAAACAGAGGAGGAGACAGGTTTGAAAACTTACCCAAGGCTATCCACTGCCCTGCTGTGACAGAAAAAGGTTTCAGTTCTTCCCTAGCCTGTGAAGTCTGCAAGCCTTATCTGCACCATCCTCTGAGTTCTGGCCAGAAGGCTTCTTGCCCCATTCAAATTGTTACAAAGTTCAGCTAGAGAATTCCTTCTTCCTGTGGAGTTTTACCCCCTGCTCCTCTGGCTGCCCTCCCAGTGGATCCCTGTGATGCCAGACAGAAATGCGCTGCTTTGGGGATTCACTGAGCTCCCAGGGCCTTTCTGCTGCTTCCTCTACCCCTGTATTTCACTCAGCTCTCTCTCTGTATTTGACTCAGCTCCATGTAAAGTCGGAAACTTCTCCCACAAACAGGCCTTCAGCTTCTCCAGCAAGGGTGTGTGATCGGGAGAGGAGGGTCTCCCTTTCCCACTTCTGTTGAGCACTCACAGAAGTGTCTCCCAGGTCTTGCAGGAGCAGTCCACTTTCTTCAGAGGGTCTGTGGGTCCTCTCAGGATTGCTGGCTTGTGCTTGCAGTCAGTCTGAAGTTAAAATTTACAACACAAGCCTCCACATGCTGCTTTGCCCAGAGCTGCAGTCTAGTCCTGCCTCCCACCTGCCATGATCCCATTTAAATAACAACTTTACGAATACACGACTAGTAAATTTTTTCTGTACCATAACAGGCCACCACCCTTTTTGGTTTTCTAAAGTGATAGGCGCTTATGGAAGATCCTGTTCTTTCCTGCAGAGGAAAGTATAATTGCTAAAATACAGTGAATTCCAAGAGGTCTCTTAAAATTTACATCTTACATTATAATCCCTGTTCCTGCTGTGGTCCCTGATAATCATGCAGGACCGACATATAATTTAAGTTAATTTCTTGACTTTTCTTTTCCATTAAAAAGAAAAAAAAAAGATGAGATTTAAATGTCTTTTCAAAGTTAATTCTCTATTACAACTTAAATCGCTCAGGAACAGCATATCAATATATATTTTCTGAAATGCCTTTGTTAATTTACGGAGGTTAGAAACACAAGATTTTTCAGATGTAATGTTTAATTCCAAACAACAGAAATGTCATTAACAGCGATGGCTCTAATTTCTTCTACAGGAAAAGTTGCATGTTAAAAGTTAGCTTACTATAAATCATATGAAAATAACCAAGAAAAAGCATTGTGAACTGGAAAAAGTTCTATGTTGTATACGAATAACAGCAGAAATTAATAGAGTACTTAAGGCCGGGCACAGTGGCTCATGCCTATAATCCCAGCACCTTGGGAGGCTGAGGCGGGTGGATCACGAGGTCAAGAGATCGAGACCATTCTGGTCAACAAGGTGAAACCCCGTCTCTACTAAAAATACAAAAATTAGCTGGGCATGGTGGTGCGCGCCTGTAGTCCCAGCTACTCGGGAGGCTGAGGCAGGAGAATTGCTTGAACCCAGCAGGCGGAGGTTGTGGTGAGCCGAGATTGTGCCATTGCACTCCAGTCTGGGTAACAACAGTGAAACTCCGTCTCAAAAAAAAAAAAAAGATCTTTCTTCAGAGAGGCTGCAGCATTTTACATTCCTACTAGAAGTCTATGAGAGTTTCAGTTGCTCCACATCCTTATCAATTCTTAGTATTTTAAGTATTAACTTCAGACATTCTGAAGTAGTGTGCAGTGGTATCTCATTGTGGTTTTGATTTGTATTTCCCTGACAAATACTGGTGATGCTGAGCATCTTTTTATGTGGTTAATGGCCATCTATATACTTTTAGAGGATAAAATATCTCTTCAAATTTTTTGCTCACTTTAAAAATCAAATTATCTTATTGTTGAGCTGTCAGTGTTCTTTATATATCTTGGATACAAGTCCTTTATCAGATATATATTTAACAACTACTTTCTCCTGGCCTGTGGCCTGCCTTTCGTATTCTTAACTCTATTTTTTGAAGATAATATTTTCACCAAGTTTTAAAAATGACTTGTGTCCAATTTAAGAAATCTTTGTCTAACCCAATATTTTAGGATTTTCTGTTTATTTTTCTAGAAGTTTGATTGTTTTAGCTTTTTAAAAAATTGAAATGTAATTCACATAACATTCACTGTTTCAGTGTATATTTCAGTGGTTGTTGGTATAGTCACTGTGTTGTGCAATCACCACCATCTAATTCCAGAACATTCGTAACCCCGAAAAGAAACTCTATACTGATTAGCAGTTAGTACCAATTCCTCCCACCTCCCACTATCTGGCAACCACTAACCTACTTTCTATCTCTATGGATTTGCCTATTCTAGACACTTCATTTAAGTGGAATCCTACAATATGTGGCCTTTTGTGTCTGGCTTATTTTACTTAGTACTGATTTTTAAGTTATCTCAGCAAAATGCATGCACAGCTTTATATTTTTCTATAGTCACATAGCTACAGAGTCATCACCTTGAACCTCTGACTCCGACAAAAACTGATGCAAGTTTGTATGGTGAGTTTGTTGGACGTTTTACTGGTGCCAGTTAGAGGAGGTGGGTTTCCATGATCCTTGTAGCAGCCAAGGTTTCCGGGCACTAGAGAAAAAAGAAAAACAAAAGAACGTCACAACGTCTGGCTGTGAAACACCAAGAAGGAAAAGCGATCTGTGGTAAGTACTTTCATCTCAGTCAGTATTTCCACTCCTGAGGTACAAATAAACAATAAGTAACCAGCTTTAAAAACGGAAGCCTTAGTGTCCTCTGCTAAATACCATGTTTTTGTTTTATTTTGAAGAGGAGGTGAGACCTAGGTCTATCTTTAACTTACCAAATTCTTAAAAAAAAAAAAAACAACTGTTTAATATTGATAGGATTTAGTACTGAAGAGAACTAGGAACAATTTTCTAAAAACCGAAAGTCTCCAATAATGTAAATTATGTTTCAGTTACCAGAGGGTAGGAAAAGCCCTCAGAAGCCCATTATCCTACACCTTCTATGTAAGCCCCCAATTCCTTAAAAAATTCTACAAGTGGGTTTGTTTCCTCAAGGGCTTTTGGTGAGTATGTTAGTTTCCTAATGCTGCTGGGACAAATTACCACAAACCTAGTGGCTTAAAATAACATAAATTTATTATTTTTCAGTTCTAGAGGTCAGAAGTATTAAGTGGGGTTTATGGAGCTAAACTCAAGGTGTTGGTTAGCAAAGCCAAGTTCCTTCTGGAGGCTCGAGGGGATAATCTTTGGAGGCTCAAGGGAACATCTTTGGAGGGCCATTCTTCAGCCCACCATACCGAGCATATTAATGTTTCACAGCCACACATCAGATGGTTTGGTCTAGTAGAAAAAGCTGTAGCTGAGAACAAAGAAAGCTAAATTATATGTACCAACTCTGGTAGACACCTTTCAAAAATGGACTTCAATGATTCTGCTATGCACTAGATGTTTGCGTACCCCTGTGACACCTGGTCTCTGCCCTGGCACAGAACAGCTCTCTGGGAATTTTCTGGGTGACAAGAGCATCTCTCGTTCTAATGAGGCAACTTTTGGTAGGCTCCTCAATAGCTTCAGGATGGGGGTTGGTCAAGAGAAAGATCAAGCCATGATTAAAAGCTTGGAACTTTCAGTCCCACACCCCCATATCCTCTAGGGAGGGGAGAGAGTCTAGAAATTCAGTTAATCAATCATGCCTATGTAATGAAGTCATCATTAAAATTCCTAAAAGATACAGTTTGGAGAGTTCTGGGTTGGTGAACACACATCTGTGCCAGGTATGGTGAACTCCACAAGAACAGACGCTCCTGTGTACAGGATCCTTCCTGACCTCACCCTATATATCTCTTCATCTGCAGTTCGTCTATAGCCTTTTAATTTTTTTTTATTATTGAATTGAGATGGGGTCTTACTATGTTGCTCAGGCTGGTCTCGAATTCCTAGGCTCAAGAGATCCTCCTGTCTCAGCCTCCCAAAGTGCTGGGATTACAGGTATGAGCCACCATGCCCAGCCAAACCTATATTCTTTATAATAAACTGGTAAGTATAAGTGTTTCCCTATGTTTTGTGAGCTATTATAGCAAATTATCAAACCAGAGGAGGAGGTTGTGGAACTCCCACTAGCTTAGTTGGGGCCCACTTCTTGTAATTGGCATCTGAAGTGGGGGGCAGTCTTGTGGGACCGAGTTAGGTAATGCCATAACTTAATTGTAGGACTCCCAGGTAGTGTCTGGAGACTTGGAGAATTGGCTGGTTTGAGACAAATCCATCCATTTGATGTCAGAAGAGAAGTGTATGAATGTATGGGGAAAGATTTTTCCCCCAATGTTCCCTAAAATTAATATACTGAAGTCTGAATTCCCAATATGAAGGTATTTGGAGGTGAGGCCTTTGAGAGGTCATTAGGTTTAGATGAGGTTATGAACATTGAGCCCCCATGATAGGATCACTGCCCTTATATGAGGAAGAGACCAGAACCCCCCTCTCTCTCTGCAGCAAGAAGGTAGCCCTCAGCAAACCAGAAAGAAAGGCCTCACCAGGCACTGAGCCACCAGCACCTCGACCTTGGACTTCCCAGACCCCAGAACTGTGTGAAATAAATGTCTGTTGTTTAAGCCACCCACTCTATGGTATTTTGTTACAACAGCCCGAACTGCCTAAGAAAGATCCCCCCTTCCTGGTATTCATGCCCATTTATAATCTCCTCCCCCTGAGTGTGGGCTGGACTGCTGATGTGCTTCTGACCAGTAGAATGTGGCAAAGTTGATGGGATGTCACTTCTGGGATTAGGTTACAAAAGATTATGCCTTCGTCTTGCTTGCAGACTTCTATTGTTTTCTCAATTTATATATTTCTATGAAGCAATATCATGCCAGAGGCTGTGTGGTAAGGAACTGAGGGTGGCCTTCAGCCAACATCCAGCAAGAAACAGAATTTCACCCAATGGTCCACAAATAACTAAATCCTACAAATAACTATGTTAGGTTGCAAGTGGATCTTTCCTCAGTTGAGCCTTCAGACAAGACTCCAGCCCTGGCAGACACCTGGATTGCAGCTTTGTAAGAGACCTTGAAGCAGGATCTTGCTAAGTCATACCCCAGATTTCCTGACCCATTGAATGTATGAAATAATAAATGTGTGTTGTTTTAAGCCACTAAGTTTTGAGGTAATTTGTTAAGCAGTAATAGATCACTAATACGCCTTATAATACTAAATATAGCTTATAGCTTTATTGAGTAAAGAAATTAATTCATCATGGGTCACGGACAGTGAATCTCTGTGGACCTTAGTTTTCCATCTATCAGCTGAAGTCCTTTCCTTTTCTCCATGTGTTCCTCATGGTTTATATAATTGAAGATATAACAAAACACACATAAGGCCTGGTCTCAGAAGCACTTCTAGGTCAGCTGAGAGTTATAAATCATACAATTCCAAAGCGACAGCCATATAGACTCTGAGATAGCATTTTTTTTTTCTTGATGTTTCAGACTGGAAAACAGCATGGTGCAGTCTAATAAGCTTTATATCCACATTAGTTTTTTGGGCATATAAAAATATATTCATGTGTATGTGTACATGTACACACACACACATTTTAACCAGCTCATTTTAAATTGGCAGGAAGTACCTCTGTTAACCTAAAGATTCACCCTTCCCCCACTAAGCCAAATGCTTACCTTTCTCCCTTGCGTCACACTTGGTTCAAATACAACAAATGTGGCTTACCACACAAAAGTTAAAATGCATCCTTTGGAAACAAACTAAATCTCTATAGTAGCAAATGTAAACAGAAAAGCCCTATGCAGTAGGAGTCCAGGGTTCGGGTGGCGGGGATTGGCTTGGGAATGTCTGGGTTTTAGGGTTTAAACAACTGCAATGAGTCAAGCTTCTCTAGTCAAGAGCATATGATATAAACTGAGTTTGTTAAAGGGATCTTGTGCATGGAAACCTGAGCCAGGCATTTAATGGTTCTTAATAAGAGCTACTTGATGATGATCATCTTGGCCATTTACTCTGATTTTTGTCTCATTTATTCCATTATGCTTATAAGTAAGCATGTTATTACATATTAGTTTACAGAGAGCCTAAGGCATATAATCATATGTTAAGGTTAGACATAAACAAGGCCATGGCTTGCATTAACGCAGCTGGAACCTCGAAGCTTTATTAATTTGTTGAGCAAATCCAGGTGGTTTGTGTTCCAATGGGACAGTGGGGTCTTGAAACACATCATGAGGTAGATCACTGGGAACCAGACCACAGCCTACTGCCCTTCTATCCCATTTGAATTTCAACGGCCTAAGGTATCAAACTTGCCCCCCAAGGCAATGACTTGCCAATTGTGACACTGTCAGCTCTACCCCTACAACATCACATACCTTTGCCCTTGCCTCTCTGTTCACACTGCCACTTCCCCAGTTTGGGTCACCATCTCCTGTCACTTAGACCACTGCATCAGACTCCTATTCTGTCTCCATTTCTAGACTTACCCTACTCTAATCTAGTTAACACACTGCAACCAGAATAATCTTTATGGTACATTCCAGACAGAAGTGCAAAGGCCTAAGAGGCAAGAAAGATTGTGGCCTTGGCAGGAAATACAAGAAGTGAGTGTGACTGGTGGCAGAGAAAGGGAAAAGCAGCAGCAGCTGGAGAGGTAAGTGGAGCCCTTCCCCAAACCCTCAAAGCTCTCTGGTTGCCCCCTAGTATCAAGTCCAAACTTTCTCACATGGTATACAAAGACCCTGTCCCATCTGTGCTGCTCCTCCTTCCCCTCTCCCTCCACCATGACCTCCCTACCCTTCAGTTCACATTCTATACAGAGGCCAAACTGTAGAGTATTTGCAAGTTTCCCAACTGCACTTTGCTCTCTGGCCTCTGGATTTTTGCACATGCTATTCCCTTTGCTTAGAATATTATTCCCTTCTTAAGATTTCAGCCTGACATCCTTTCCCCTAGCAAGCCCCATGGCCCACCCATCCTCCCCACCCTGCCCCCTACAAGAAAGAGGGTTACATGCCCTGCTGTGTAGTCCTACAGCAGTCTATGCTGAGTTTGATTCTGAACACCTGTTTACTTGTCTCTCTACCTGAATAACTATGAACAACTTAAGGGCAGGACTATATCTTCCACACACCCCTGTATTCTCAGGTCACAAAGCAGGTGCTCTAGGACTATATGCTGAATGAACAAGCACTTTCTGTGTCACCCACTGAAATCATGGAATGAGTGGATAAAGGTACTTCTTTTTTTTTTTTTTTAATTTCCATAGATTATTGGGGAACAGATGGTGTTAGGTTACATGTGTAAGTTCTTTAGTGGTGATTCGTGAGATTTTGGTTCACCCATCACCTGAGCAGTATACACTGCATCCAATTTGTAATCTTTTTTCTTTTTTTGAGATGAAGTCTCGCTCTGTTGCCAGAGCTGGAATGCCGTGGCATGATCTCAGCTCACCGCAACCTCCACCTCCTGGGTTCAAGCAATTCTCCTGCCTCCACCTCCCGAGTAGCTGGGACTATAGGCACATGCCACCATGCTTAGTAGAGACAGGGTTTCATCATGTTGGCTAAGATGGTCTCGATCTCTTGACCTTGTGATCCGCCCGCCTCAGTCTCCCAAAGTGCTGGGATTATCAGCATGCGCCACTGTGCCCACCTATTTATTTATTTATTGAGATGGAGTCTCACTCTGTTGCCCAGGCTGGAATGCAGTGGTGCGATCTTGGCTCACTGCAACCTCTGCCTCCTGGGTTCAAGTGATTCTCCTGCCTCAGCCTCCTATCTGGGATTACAAGTGTGTGCCACCACGCCTGGCTAATTTTTTTTGTATTTTTAGTAGAGATGGAATTTCACCATGTTAGCCATGATGGTCTTGACCTCCTGACCTTGTGATCCGCCTGCCTCAAGCGTGATCCACTGCACCTGGCCCAATTTGTAGTCTTTTATCCCTCACCCCCTTCCCACCTTTTCCCCCTGAGTCCTCAAAGTCCATTGTGTCATTCTAATGCCTTTGCATCCTCATAGCTTAGTTCCCAGTTATGAGTGAGAGCGTACAATGTTTGGTTTTCCATTCCCGAGTTCCTTCACTTGTAATAATAGTCTCCAATCCCATCCAGGTTTCTGCGAATGCCATTAGAGTGGATAAAGGTACTTCTTTGGCAGAGTGAATGAACAGAGTAGAGTGAAAGTGGAAAGCACTATAATGACATCCACTTATAGCTAGGAACAGTTGGTTTTGACTCCATTCTTCTCACTGTCTTCTTTGGCCATGTAGAAACATCATTCTGGATAACCGAGTTTTCCATAAAGCTTAACTTTAAAACTTAACATTTTATCTTGCTCATTTTGGATGAAACCTTTGCATTAGACCTTTCTTAAACAAATTTAACACAGTTTAGCCTACTTTAAATTTTTCTTAGGAACTTGAGGTCATCAAATATACTTTAACATGGCCCCAGACTGTAATCCCAGCATTTTGGGAGACTGAGGTGGGTGAATCACAAGGTCAAAAGATCAAGACCATCTTAGCCAACATGGTGAAACCCTGTCCCTACTAAGCATGGTGGCATGTGCCTATAGTCCCAGCTACTCAGGAGGTGGAGGCAGGAGAATTGCTTGAACCCAGGAGGTGAAGGTTGCAGTGAGCTGAGATCATGCCACGGCATTCCAGCTCTGGCAACAGAGCGATTGGAACACATGTTCCAATGTCTGACTTCAGTTGTTGTCTCCTTGGTTGCTGTCTCAGTCCACTCAGGCTGCTATAACAAAATACCATAGGGTGATGGCTTAAACAATGGACATGGCTCTGGAGGCTGAGCAGTCTAAGGTCCAGATACTGGCAGTTTCAGTTCCTGATGAGGGCTCTCTTCCTGGTTTGTAGACCAAAACCTTGCTGTCCTCACACGACAGAGGGAGAGGGAGCTCTTCCTCTTCCTATGAGGACACTAATCCCACCATGGGAGTCCTACTCTCATGACCTCATCTAAACTGATTACCTCCCCAAGGGTCCCATCTCCAAATATCATCACACTGCAGTATTAGGGGCTTCAACGTAAGAATGGTGGGGGGCCGGGAGGGATGGGGAGACAAACATTTAGTCTAAAACAGTTGTTTGCTGTCAAGGCTGCTGTGACCTCAGAACATTAGAACTGAAAGGGGTCTCTGAAAGCATCTACTGTCAGTGCCTGCAGTCTTTGCTTATTCTCTTCTTAATTTGCTGCTTCTTAGGCTTAGAACAAAACTGTGGAACTTACAAAAACTGAAAAATAGAACGTGCAGCTTCTAAAAGAGAGAGGGGTTGGGCGTGGTCCCAGCACTTTGGGAGGCCAAGACCGGCAGATCACCTGAGGTTGGGAGTTTGAGACCAGCCTGACCAACATGGAGAAACCCCACCTCTACTAAAAATGCAAAATTAGCTGGGTGTGGTGGTACATGCCTGTAATCCCAGCTACTCAGGAGGCTGAGGCAGAAGAATCACTTGAACCTTGGAGGCTGAGGTTGCAGTGAGCTGAGATCACCCCATTGCACTCCAGCCTGGGCAACTAGAGCGAAACCCCATCTCAAAATAAATAAGTCAAATAAGAATAAAAGAGGGAGGGCCTTTATGCTCTTCACTTTCTGCCATCCACATTGTGGCTCAGGAGTGGGTTTTGCTTGCTCCCTTCCTAGGACTTGGCAATGTTCTGAAGGGCACTGGTGCTACCATCATGTGTCCAGGAGTAGCTGGCCTTTCACAATGAGACAAACCCTAGGGTAAATTTTGGTCTCTCCATCACAGCCTTTATCAGCTCAGTTTCATCAACAGCAAAATGAGAATCAATACAGACCTCAAAGGGTTCTTTTGAGAAATAAAATGAGATAAATAAAGTAAATACCACAAGGCCTGGCAGAAAAGAATGTGCTAAATAGTGTTTATTATCATTATATACAATAATGCTTTCATCATTCACCACACAAGCAAGAACAACTTGCTGAGTAATAGAAAAATAAAATAGACTGATTTAAAAGACAAAAATCAAAGGCAGCCACCTCAGAAAATGGTTTGATTCCGGATATTAAAATATTAATCTCTTACATCTGTATAGCATAAAGTGCATTTTCACATAAGTCAGCTCATAGGAAGCTCTAGCCCTTTCAGGAAGGCCAGGACAGATGATATTATTCCTATTGGCCAAAGAAGAAACCAGACTAACAAGGTTAAGGGCCTTGTATGGGGACACACAAGACAGAACTAGAGAGTCAGGGTAAGCTCCAGGGTTGCAGACTCCCATTCCATGGTTTTTCTTCTTTTTTTTTTTTTCCCCAAGTCTCTGACTCCTTTCTTATAGGACCAGTCTGGGCACTAAATGAAAGTGACTCCCTGAGATTCAAGACTGAATTCTCAAAAACATCAGTCCTTCAACACTCTATGTACCATGAGGGAAGCCTCTGAGGTCACAGGCAGCCTCTGAGGGGGCCACTGCCCTGTGACTTGTTCTGGAAAGTGTGGCTCGAAGTCTAGCCAGAGAAGACACGTCACGTTGTCTTCAAAAGTATGACTACTCAACTGAGTGGATTTCTAGATCATGTCCCACCCTTAGCTCTTCCCAGAAGCAGGGAGGAAAAGTCAATTTGAAAAAGGATATTTGTCCTCAGATTCCTTTTTCATTTCAAGCCTACTTTGAATTCCTCGTGGCTTGCTCATGCATTTTTCCTCTTACCAAAGAGGCTTCATCACTTTCAATTTTTAAAAAATTATCTTAACATACAAATGGACCCCTTGTTTATCATAGCTGAGGCTTCAAAACTCATGAACATTAATTACAAACATTCAGATGTTCAAGATAAAAATTTTAGAGGAGTTAAAGAGAGATAGTCCTCCATTCACATTAACCCAGGAACTATTATTATTTTACTATCATCAGAAACAACTGGGAAGCAATCAGGCAGGCTCACTAAACATTGCTACATTTGAGTACAACTACGGCTTCATTGTGAAGGTGCCACTGACACCTCCATGGGGGCCTCATCGGCTGACAGCGCTTCTCTGAGAACCACCTATTACACCCACAGCTGCTTCTCAGAGAATCTGCTCCCAAAACTGCTGCTGGTTGGGGACCAAGACAAAGGGCTCCATCCTCTGGCTACAGCTGCCTCACACACTGGGGCGACCACATTCTCTTTCTTAGGAAGCTGGAATTGGGATCCACTCAGTGAACGCAGGTACTGAAATTGTAGAGATCTGTCAAGTAGAAGTTGAGGCAACCAAACTCAAGTTTGGGCCATGTGAGTGGGTGAGTGAGCCAATTCTGCTGGTCCACAAAGAGAAGAAGGATGGATAACAAGCTGAGAGAGAGGCAGAGATGGGAGACGAAGTGGCCACAGAGAGAGATGGTGAAAGTGCCTGCTTTCTTTCTAGTTTCTTGGGACACCGGGGTTGGGTTCTGTGATATATCCCAATGGTCTTCAAATAGATTTCTTTTGCTCAAGTTTGCGTGAGTGAGTTCTAGTCCTGGTAACCAAATCACTGCTATCAAAGACAGAAGGCATGCCCATCATAGCAAAAGCTCAGTTTGAATCCAAATCTTCACTTGGTAATTTACTAAGAAACAGCACTGACTATTATGTTTTCTCTTCCACTGCTCTTACCAGATCTGAGATATTTGCTTTAAGAAGCCAGAAGCTAAGTTCTTGTCCACTGTCTTAGAAAACTCTTCCCAAGGCTCTGCAGAGCTCCTTTTTTTTTTCTTATAAGTATAATCTGCTTCTTCCAGAAATGATACAATTCCTCTGTTGATTTTTTGTTTGTTTTAAATAGAGACAGGCTCTCACTCTGTTGCCCAGGCTGGAGTACAGTGATGCAATCACACTCACTGAAGCCCTGAACTCCTGAGTTCAAGTGATCTTCCCATCTCAGCCTCCTGAGTAGCTGGGACTACAGGTGTGTACTACTATGGCTGGCTAATTGTTTGTGTATCTTGTAGAAATGGGGTCTCGCTATGTTGTCCAGGTTGGTCTCAAACTTGTGGCCTCAAATGATCCTCCCACCTCAGCCTCCCAAAGTGCCTCTCTGCTGATTTTAAATGTCATTTAACCCTGTGTCAATACTATCTTCTGCCTCAAGGACCCCACACTGGTGCTTCAGTAGCTGATTTCTCCCCTCCATGGAAACAAAAACTATGTACACCTGAGGTGCGGCAGCGGGTGTCCTATTCAATGACCAATCTATTTGAATACTTCTTTCAGAGCATCAACAGGTTAAGTGTGGATTCATCTACACCCTCAGACCCGTGACCATAAGCTCACTAAACTTCATCTGCAACTTCCATTCCAAATCTGACAGCCGTCATCTTGGTCCAACTGCTTCTCACAATATGGCCCAACCCTACCTCTATAACTTTATTTCTAAACATAAACTTCCTTTTCAGTCACTCTGATTCTTCAAGCAGTCTTACTTGTGCCCCTGAGTCTTAGAGCAACGCACCCAAATAAATAAATAAGCATAGCCTTTTCTTCCCCTGTGAAATTCTGCCCTTAGTGGGAGGTAGTAAGAGTTCCTAAAGATCCCGATCCCGTGAGGCCAGCATGTATCACAGCAGTAGTTCCCTCCTGTGTGAGTTCCTTCTCTGAAACTTAGTTTCTGGTGAGTTAATATGGTAGAGGTCAAAAAAGGTTCTAGTAATTTCTCCCCTCCCTGTATATGTGTGTTGCTCCCACTTTATTAGATGTCCCCACTTCTTAAATCAGGGCTGGCCTTGCAACTTGCTTTGATTCATAGAATGTGGTGGACTTCTGAGTTCACGCCTTCTAGAGGAATGGCAGCTTCTGCTGCTTCTCTCTTGGAAGCCAGCCACCATTTAAGAAGTCTGAATACACTGCTGTGGAGAGAAGTCACTGGATAGAGGTCTGAAGCCCCCTTGAATGCCAGCAGAGGTCCCAGTTGAATGCAGGCATGTCACTGAGCCCAGGTGACAGCAGCAGAAGAACCACTCAGCTGAAACTCAGTTGACCCACAGAACTGGGAGAAATGATAAACTGCTGGTGCTTAAGTCAATAGGACTGGGGATGGCTCATTACACAGCAATAAACAACTAGTACAGCTTACTTGGTAAAAGGTCAGTCCCAGTTCAAGAGGAAAGATAACCGCTGTGTCCCTGGGAAGAAAAGCTCGTTTGTTGACTTGGACTTTTTTTTCTGGAACACCACAAATATCCCAGGCAAGGAACCTCTTCCTGCTGTTTCATCCCTTATACATTCCATTTGTCATCAAACTCTGTCTTCTTCCTAAACACATTTTGGACTTAATCCTTCCTGTCTGGTCTCACTGCTGCCATCACAGCTCAGGCTCTTATCTCCTGAATTTAGAAATCTACACCCATCCTCTCTTTCCCAAACTTTCTTCCTTTGATCCATCCTGTAAATGACACTGGGCTTGCTTTTCTTCTTAAACTAGGGCTTTCAGCATATTAGTCCCATCTAATCAACTCTTGCTTTCTAGGTCTGACCTGGTTCCTTTCTGTCCACTCCTCTACTCAGGAAGCCTGGATCCCAACCCACACACACATCAAGTCTGTGCTTCCTACAAGCCTCTGTCCTGCTATTCCCTGATCCATCCAGCCACCAGCCACCTTTTTCCCAGTATCCACAATACTGAGTCTTCCTGTCTTCAAAACTCACAACACTCTGCCTCGTAATTCAACACTTATTTATATAATTGGTGTGCTCATCTGCAATTTTCTCTTAGGTTTATAACTCAGATTCCCAATTACATCACAAGATTGAGGGGCTATTTCTTACATTTATATATGTTCCTTACAGGCAAGTGCTGGTATAAAGATTTTCAGTGAAGTCATCCCTATCAATTTGAAAGTCTGTATTTTTTTTTGAGACGGAGTTTCGCTGTTGTTACCCAGACTGGAGTGCAATGGCCCGATCTCGGCTCACCGCAACCTCCCCCTGCTGGGTTCAAGCAATTCTCCTGCCTCAGCCTCCTGAGTAGCTGGGCCTACAGGCGCGCACCACCATGCCCAGATAATTTTTGTATTTTTAGTAGAGACGGGGTTTCACCTCGTTGACCAGGATGGTCTTGATCTCTTGACCTCGTGATCCACCCACCTCAGCCTCCCAAAGTGCTGGGATTATAGGCATGAGCCACCGCGCCTGGCCAAAGTCTGTATTTTTTAAATGGAAAATTAGATAATACCCACTGGCAAAACCAAAAAATAATTGAGTACATGCCAGATCTGAAACCATAAAACTGCATTGTAGGAACAAATGTGGGGGCCAGGCACACCTATAATCCTAATACTTTGGGAGGCGGAGGTGGGAGGATTGCTTGAGCCCAGGAGTTTGAGACCAGCCTTGGCAATACAGCAAGACCCCATCTCTACAAAAAGTAAAAATATTTGCTGCGCATGGTAGTGGGTACCTGTAGTCCCAGCTACTTGGGACACTGAGGTGGGAGGATCACTTGGGTCTGGGAGGTCAAGGCTGCAGTGATCCATAAGCATGCCACTGCACTCCAGCCTGGGCAACAGAGCAAGACCCTGTCACAAATAAACAAACAAACCAAGAAACATGGCTCCTCTTGTGTTCCCTGAGTTCAGTGCTGCAGCAGGCCACAGGGAACAGCCACTGCAGCAGCTGACTCCTGGTATTAAGACCCATGGTCAGCCAGATAAAAAATGGATGGGCAGAAATAAAATGCAGGTTATGAATAACATATTCTAGGAATTTGATAACAGGGATATACTAATGATAGTCCATTCTCTGAGAAAAGCATACCATCACAATACCTGCTGGTACATTCATGTCTACCTGATATGTGCTAGGACTTGGGGTAGTGTGTGCATTTTATTCATTTAATCTTCAAAATAACCCTGGAAGGCACAGATGAGGAAACGCAGGCACAACTGAGAGTCATTGTTCTAAAGCTATGAAGTGGATAATGATTCAAACCTAACTGGGTGTGACTCAGATGTCCACATTCTTTTCATCTTTCCACCAGCTTGTGTTGTCTCTTATGGGAAGAGAGGAAGAGATAAGACTTCATGGCATCGGAAAAGAATTTCTTTTTTGAGACAGGGTTTCACTCCCATCATCCACACCAAAGTGCCATGGTGCAATATAGGCTTACTGCAACCTCTGCCTCCTGGGCTCAAGTAATTCTCCTGCCTTAACCTCACAAGTAGCTGGACTAAAGGCATATGCCCACCACACTTGGCTAATTTTTGTATTTTTCATAGAGATAGGGTTTTACCACATTACCCAGGCTGGTCGCGAACTTGTGGGCTCAAGTGATCTGCCCATCTTGGCCTCCCAAAGTGTTGGGATTACAGGCGTGAGCCACCACGCCCAACCAAGAAAGAATATTTAGCAAGCACTTATACAATTCCCACTGTACTAGGTGTGGGAAAGATTGTTGAAATATATGGCCCTTTTTAATGGCTACCAAGGAGCGGCTTGACAGGGTAAAGCCCCCATAAATTCCAACAGCACTCCTCCACATATAAAAGTACAATCAAGCAAAACAAGGGTATCTGTGATGCGAGCTCAGCCTCAATCTCCTGAGCTCAAGTGCTTCTCCTGAGAAGCTGGGTCCATAAGCATATGCTACCACATCTGGTGAATTTTTAAATTTTCTATAAAGACAGGGTCTCCTTATGTTGCCCTGACTAGTCTTGAACTCCTGGGCTCAAGGTATTCTCCCACCTCAGTCTCCAGAGTGCTGGAATTATAAGCGTGAGCCACCTTGCCCAGACTATTAATGTTCATTTCAATATTGCTTTGGCTATCAATGAACGTTGGGAGTTTTCACTTTAGCTGTAAGGTATAAATGGTACATGGCTGGGCGCAGTGGCTCACCCCTGTAATCCCAGCACTTTGGGAGGCCAAGGCGGGTAGATCACAAGGTCAGGAGTTCGAGACCAGCCTGGCCAACATGGTGAAACCTCATCTCTACTAAATATACAAAAATTAGCCGGATGTGGTGGCAGGCGCCTATAATCTCAACTACTCGGGAGGCTGAGGCAGGAGAACTGCTTGAAACTGGAAGGTGGAGGTTGCAGTGAGCCGAGATTGTGCCACTGCACTCCAGCCTGAACAACAAGAGCAAAACTGCATCTCAAAAAAAAGAAAAAAATGTATAAATGGGACATAGGGATGTGTCACTTTAGAGAAGCTGAATTTCAGCCCATAGCAGCGACAAAATGGTATTGGGAGAGAACCTAGGGCCAGGACAAAGGTGCTGATGAACTGTTTTGTGCAGTGGGTCCAACCCAGGGGAGCCCTTTCCTAGCTGAAAACAGCTGGTCTGGGAACACCCACAGAGATAGCCCAGCATACTGCAGAGCGGCTCTGCCGGGCAGCAAATGCTTCCCAGATCCTGTCTCAGCCTGCTTTACTCCTGGGGCTTGGGATTTCCCAAAGCCAAAGAAGAAAAGAAAATGACTTAGAGCTAACAGCATGAACTGCAGACCCTCTGTCGCCACTGAGTTAATCCTTTGGTTTCCACAATGTCACAAAAGCAATCTTAATAATTCGCCATACTATCAGAATTTCAACCTTTAATTCCCAAACAATTGACAAAGAAAATTCTGAAGAATGACCTCAATAGTAGCTCAAATCCATCCCAGAGCCCCTGTTTTCAAGGAAATAAAGGAAATGGGACTGTTCTCAAGTACTAGAAGGAAAAGGCACTGGTCTTGCTATCAGGAGTCCTAGTCAAAAATCCTGTTTGACTCAGAGTATAATCCTCACCAAATCAACCATGTAGGCTCAATTTTCTTATCTGAGGAATGGAGGTGGGAGAGTAGGCATGCCGCCTGCTTCATAGGATTGTTGAAAAGGTTAAATAAGATAATGTGAATATAAGTGGCTTTTTGTACATAGTAGGCACTCAGCAATAGCTGAAACATACTAAAAAGCAGTGCTGACATTGAAACACAGAAAGTGCTGACAGAAACAAAACATTTTCTATAATTGAGAAACTGCCCTGACCACCACTGCCGCAGCACCCTTGGCTTTTTACTCAAACTCTACACAGAGTTTTAAAAACTCTTTTCAGGGATCATAATAGGAAGCCTTCACATCCTATTTTTTGGGCTGATTTTTGTATGGCAAATACTAACATCTGAAATCTATTTTAAATCTATTTTTAACAAGTCCAGGTATTATTTAGTTTAAAGAAACCTGAGCCGGTGAGGTTACCAGCTGAGATGGACCTAAGGTTCCACACGTATTGCAGAGATGTGACTGCTAGCATCCTCTTAGGGCTAATCTGTGTGAATGAGACAATCACTAGAGAATTTCTTATAGGTTAAAAGCGGGCAATCTTGATCCAAATCCCTAATAGAGGTTTAAGGAACTATGGGGAAATGTCTCCTTCAGACACACAGCCCTCACCTCAGCTTCATCACCATCTTCCTGGATCAGGCCCAGGCTTCATACCCAGACCATAAGACCTGACATCATCTAGTCCTGTCTACTTCTCAGACCTTCTCTCCTGCCCCTTTCTCCTTAAAATGCATGTTTCAGCAGCACCAACTTGCTTGGAATTCATCAGTGCGTGTGCGTGTGTGCGTGCACACACGCATGCACATGCGGGTACAAACTGTTTCCTTTGCCTCCAATGCCCTCACTACCCCCACCCCACCCAGCCCTAACACCTAGAACCTCGCTACTTAAAGTGTAGTCCTGCAGCTCTGGCATCCCACAACCTTGTTAGAAATGTAGACTCTCAGGCCTGTTCTAGACCTAATGTTAAGAATCTGTATTTTAGTAAGATTCCAGGTGATTGGATGTAATTCAAAGTGGAGAAGCCCTAAACTAAGACCCTACTCTTTCCAGAAGCCCTCTTTGACAGACAATAGCCCCTGCCTCCCTGCCATGCCAGACAGATGCCCCTCTTGGGTGTTCCCAACCTTTTGCTCGCCTCATTTATTATAGAGTAATTTGCATATGCTTATCTGTTCATGTGTCTGTCTTCTGTCCCAGACTGAGGGCTCCCCACAGGCTGCAGAACATACCATCCTTGTGTCCCCCATTTTGTACAAGTCCTGACAGATGGTCAGAGCTTAAGAAATGTCATTTGACACAACTAATAACTTTTTTTTTTTTTGAGATGGAGTCTTGCTCTGTCACCAGGCTGGAGTGAAGTGGTGCAATCTCGGCTCACTGCAACCTCCACCTCTTGGGTTCAAGCTATTCTTCCGCCTCAGCCTCCCAGGTAGCTGGGACCACAGGCGTTGCCACCATGCCCAGCTAATTTTTGTATTTTTAGTAGAGACAGGGTTTCACCATGTTGGCCAGGATGGTCTTGATCTCTTGACCTCATGATCTGCCCGCCTTGGCCTCCCAAAGTGCTGGGATTACAGGCGTGATCCACTGTACCCAGCCAGGTTCTTGTGATTTTAAACTTTATTTACTAACTTTAATAGGTTGTTTTTGTTTTTTGAGATGAAGTCTTACTCTGTAGCCCAGGGTGGAGTGCAGTGATGCAATCTTGGCTTACTACAACCTCAGCCACCCAGGTCCCAGTTCAAGCAGTTCTCCTGCCTCAGCCTCCCAAGTAGCTGGGATTACAGGCATGCACCACCATGCCCAGCTAATTTTTTTTTTTTTTTTGTATTTTTAGTAGAGACAGGGTTTCACCATTTTGGCCAGGCTGGTCTTGAACTCCTGACCTCATGATCTGCTGCCTCAGCGTCCCAAAGTGCTGGAATTACAGGCATGAGCCACCGGGCCCGGCCCTTAAATAACTAATAGTTTTAACAAGTTCAATAACTATAACTTTAATAACTAACTTTAACAATGACATCAGATACCTGTGGGCTATGTGTAAAAGTATTACAATTGGCTGGGCACAGCGGCTCACACCTGTCAGCACAGCAATTTGGGAGGCCAAGGCAGGAGGATTGCTGAACTCAGGAGTTCGAGACCAACTAGGGTAACAAGGCGAAACCCTGTCTCTACAAAAAATACAAAAATTATCCGGGTGTAATGGCATATGTCTGTAGGCCCCGCTACTTAGGAGGCTGAGGTGGGAAGACTGCTTGAGCCTAAGAGGGAGAGGCTACAATTAGCCAAGATTTTGCCACCGCACTCCAGCCTGTATGACAGGGCAAGACTGTCAAAAAAAAAAAGCATTAAAATTTAGGTTAATCATGTTACATATTTGAATCTAGATACTCAGAATGCTGTGTTTATGTATTCTTCATATTTAAAATATTATAAAATTAATTTTAAATTGCATTATGTGAAGTTTCAAACATACACAAAAGTGGGAAAGAATAAAGAACCCCTCACCCAACATTGACAAATATCCACTTTTTTTTTAACCATTCTTGCTTCATCTATTTCTCTCACTCTCACTTAGTCACTCTTTGGGGTGCTGGATTGTTTTCAAATAAATCCAAAATAAAACGCCATTTCAACCACAAATATTTCAGTATGTATCTGTAATTTTAATGGACTTAACCACCATGCCATTATTGTAGCTAATAAAATTGACAGTAATTCCTTAATATAATCTAATACTCAGTCTGTATTCAAATTTCCCTGTTTCAAAGATGAATTTTTATAGCTGGATTTGTAGAAATTGGTGGGGAGAATGTTTTTCAGCAAGCAAAAAATAGTTCTCAATAGTCAAACCAACAGGCCCTAGAGATCTAAAGCGTGGGATCTAGAGACATAAACCTGATAACATTGGAATTTGCTTTTGAAGTCTGCATTTCTCCTGGCTGCAATAAGAACTTGGGGTTTCTGAGAAACATACTGGCAGAGGCAGTTTCAGGGGTAAATCCAATTACTTCCGAGTTGTTCTTTTAATGATAAGTTCTGATCCGTGCTCTGCAGGTCAAGAGCACAGTTCAGATTTCTCTCTGCTCGCATTTGAGTCGCACTTCAGGTCTGCCTTCTGCTTGTTGTAGCTCTACACAGAACACACAAGGGGCAGAGATCTGGTTTCCATACAATGGCCCACCATTCAGCCAGATTCTGCTTTGTCCCTACACATTCACTCCCCTGACTCCTGCTGGGTCTGTTATATTCAGATATGAACTTTCCAGGAATATGATCATGTCACAGGCCTTTTTCTGTATGACAAGTTCAATGCTAATCATGAATAGCAGGCTTCATGCAGAGGGTTAGTATTATTCATGAAAATTGTGACTTCACATCCAGAAATAGGACAAAAGTGGCCTAAAATAGGCAGGCTGTATCTCAGTTAAATCCACCAGGCAATTACCAACATCTCTTGCTATGAACAGTACAAGAGTTTTTGCTCAACTCTGTTAATCAGACATGCTAGAAGCACAATATTCTGCCAGACTCAATGTCTGAGGTCCGGCTCGATGGGGAGCTCTGCTGCCCACAGGGTAAACTGAAGAGTTTTCCAAAGAACCAAAACCAGACACTATCTATCCCCAGAAACCAGGTACTACAGAGCTCTCATTCCCAACTTCTACAAATCTCTCTGCCCAGACCACTTCAAAGCCAGCTTTAGAGATCTGAGAAAGTTATCGAGGGGCCACAGAAAAACTGAAATAATATTTAATTTTCCTTTTCTGGAACAGTAAAGCATATATGGTAAATATTACAAATTAGAGGTATACTAAATGGTTTGTAGCATTTTGTTATAATTCTCTCCTCTAGAACCTGGTTTCAATGACCACATGAATCAGTTACTATTGGCCCAGATTGTATTTTAGAAATGCAAGTCGAAGATTATCTTTCCAAATAAAAGTGCCCAGATTGAAACCCCCTCTTTACCACTCCCAAGAGAATGACACAGGCTGGTACTAAAAGACCATCTTTGTGTTGAACAAATGGACCGAGGAAAATCTGCTTTCCTCTCCCTCTGCCTCTTTCTTCTTTACATAACTAGAGGCAAATGAGATGTTTTTCGTTTTAAAAATTTGATTAAGCAGACTGAGCAAAAGCCCTTTCTTCTGTTCTTTACTGTTTTCTCAATTTGGGGACTGGATTAAGGCACACTCAGGTTGGAAGGACAGTGAAGCTAAGGCCTAACTGCAAGGCAGTGTTGATATCTGGGCATTTAAATTACAAAAGGTGAGTACTAGGTCTGCAGCACTGGTTCAGGGGCTGCCTTTCCCCCTGGAGGCCTTGGAATTCAGACTGCTATTCCAGGTGCCACTGAAAGGGTCCCCAAGTCCCATACACAAGACTCCTGACCTGAGAGGTAAGAAAGATGGCAGGGCAAAGAATAGGTTTAAATAATAATCTACCTAAATAATTAGAAAAAAAATAACCCAGATAGAAGGTTATGAATGCACTGTCTTTTTCTTCAGCTGTAGGCACTGAGCTCTTTTGGCAATTTTTTTTTTTTTTTTTTTTTTTGGTGAGATGGAGTCTCAACTCTGTCACCAGGCTGGAGTGCAGTGGCATGATCTCAGCTCACTGCAGTCTCTGCCTCCTGGGTTCAAGCACTTCTCCTGCCTCAGCCTTCCAAGTAGCTGGGACTACGGGCACCTGCCACCACACCCACCTAATTTTTTAGTATTTTTAATAGAGACGGGGTTTCACCATATTGGCCAGGCTGGTCTTCAACTACCTGACCTCGGGCAGGGGCCTCCCTCTCTGCACTCTTAGTGTTCAGTCCTGTAAAGCATCACACTGGGTATCGAAGTCTTACTCTGGCAAGCAGGTATCTCACAGTACTTCCAGTAGACACCATCCTCGTGCTCCGCCACATAGCACCAGGGGCTCACATCTCCATCTGGGTTTCTGTTGGGGAAAAGGATTAAATTGATGATTTCTGATGTGTTAACTCAGCTGGTTCATTGCTTTTCAGTTTTACAGAAAAGGAAATGCTTTACTTCTGTATTGTTTCTAATACTTGGTCTGTATCTCAGTGCCATCTCTTGTCAAAAAGGAAAATATGGTAATATTACAAGAACAAACGTATCTACCATGACATATACTTCAGAGTCTGGAGGAAAGTGAGCAAAGGTAATATATATTTAGGTAAATTCACTATAGTTTAACTAGGACAAATGACCACTGTACACATCATGCCAAATAGCACTGGCACCTTGAATGTGAACATGGAGATTCCAAGGCTGAGTGAGCACAGGGGCTCTCAGTGCTGCTGATGAATATGTGAACTGACACAACCGGTCAGAGCAGCAATTTGGTAATTAGAGCCAAAGGCCCTAGAAATATGCAAACCCTCCACTTGGCTATTTCCTCTTTAGGAATTTATTCTAAGGAAATCTCACCTACATAGATGTTCAACAAAACACTTTTATAATATAAAAAACAGGCAGAAATAGCAAATATCCAACAATAAAGGATTGGTTAAATAAATAGTATATCCATAGAAGGGAATACTAGGCAGCTAAAGAAAATGTAGTATAGAAACCAGTCTTATTAATTTGCAAATATATTCACAATGCCTTATGAGACTTTTTTTTTTAGACGGACTCTCACTTTGTAACCCAGGCTGGAGTGCAGTGGCATGATCTCGGCTCACTGCAACTTCTGTTTCCCAGGCTCAAGCAATTCTCCTGCCTCAAGCCTCCCGAGTAGCTGGGACTACAGGTGCACACTTCCACACCTGGCTGATTTTTTTGTTTGTTTTTAGTAGAGGTGGGTTTTCACCACGTTGGCAAGTCTGGTCTCCAACTCCTGATCTCAAGTGATCTGCCCATCTTGGCCTCCCAAAGTGCTGAGATTACAGGTGTGAGCAACCATGCCCAGTCTTATTAGATTTTTTTTAAAAGGCAGTTATAAAACCCAATAGATGACACAATCCCATGTTTTGAAAAGACGTACTTAAGGAGGTATGTACATCAAACTCTTATAAAGTATCTCTAGACACTGGAACTACTGGTGATTTCAATTTTTTTTTTCTTTTCTGGTATTGTTTCCTCAATAGTGAATACTCCAATGGTGTAATTTTTAAACAGTAAAATAAAATTCACTTAATAAAGACTCCACTGACAAGCTTTCATCAGGATCAGTCTCACATTTGCTAGAAATGGGTGCTATTCCTTCCTCAAAATGCTGACTCCTCAGAGAATACTGAGGAAAACTGCACCAGAGTTTCAGTTAGAATTTGTGATCCTGTCATGTGGTACCAATTTCTAATATGGAGATATTTTTAAAGATGTATTTCACATTTCTAAATGAGAAAGGCCTGGAATAAATACCCTTTAAAGTCTTTTCAACCCATAGATGCCATAACAATAACAAGCAACACTACTGAAGCAAATAAAACGGCAGGGGCTACTAGACACACAGAAAAGACTCCACTAAGCAGTGGAGTCCCTTTTACTTAGACTTTTATTTATTTAATTTTCCTTTTCTGGAACAGTAAATCAAGCCCCTTTTATTTAGACTCAGAACACTGGAAACCTGACACTCCGGTTAGGCCGGAAATGGGCATAAAGACCCTGCAGCAGGAGCCGGAGAACAACCTCTATCAGGCCAGAGCGGGCTAAGCCTATGGTGTGGCCTGGAAGATAAGATTTCCCAAAGCACAAAGCGTCCTTTTATTTCTTGTGGCCAAAGGCAGGTGCCAGCACCAACTCTGCTCTTCCCCATTCTCTGCCTTCCTTCTAAGCCAGTTACTTTGAGCCCAGAAAAGTGCATTCCCATCACTCGCCAACTCTCAGACATCTCTAATGTGATGGGTCTGAAAAAGTCACACAAGACAAACATGGTGTCGGGTGTCAGCTGAGAAATCAAAGTAGGAGAACTTGTACAAAGCCCTTCTTTAAACAATATTTCACTGTCATTTTCCTCCCTCTATTCAGTGTTCAGCTTTGATGTAGTATTTATTTGGTAAAGCCCTTAGAAAACAACTGTTTATTATCAATGTCAAAACCATATTGAAAAGCATCAGAATAGCTTAATAAAGAACAAGCAAATTCATCCTTGACTTTGCTGCAGTGCTAAAACAAAAGGCCTGGACTCTTTGATGTAATAATCCACAATTTCAACCTCCCTTTTCCAAAGTATAAACTGGTATTAAATAGTTCAGGTCTCCTGCATTCCATCAAATCAAAGGAGAGGGTTTGATGTGATGGCTGCCCAGGGCTAAGGAGAAAGGTTGTCCCTCCTGGCTCTCACTGCTCTCTTAATGGAAGTTTACGGGTGCATTTCTAGGAGCCTGTGGGTAGAAATGGGTGCTAATCCGTAAGAAAGAAAAATTTTTTCACATAAATTAGGCCTTACTGGAAACTTGAAATTTACCTTAAAGTCATATTTAAGGCTGGGTGCAGCGGCTCACAGCTGCAATTCTAGCACTTTGGGAGACTGAGGCAGGTGGATCACAAGGTCAGGAGTTTGATACCAGCCTGGCCAATATGGTGAAACCCCAGCTCTACTAAAAATACAAAAAAAATTAGCCGGGCGTGGTGGCACACCCCTGTAATCCCAGCTACTTGGGAAGCTGAGGCAGGAGAATTGCTTGAACCCAGGAGGTGGATGTTGCAGTTAGCCAAGATCGTGCCACTGCACTCCAGCCTGGGTGACAAAGCAAGATTCCGTCTCAAAAAAAAAAAGTCAGACTTAAAAACAGGAGCTCTTCTAAGATTTGTTTGATAGGAAGCAACAGAGCAATAGAATAAACCAACAGTCTACTACCAAGAGACACTTTGGAAAAGGAAGATAACTAACTATGGAAAGACAAAAACCAAATACTTGTTTCTCTTCCTAAACACTCTTCTCAACCCAACCCAACTATTCCTATAAATAGAAAACCTAGGGTAAGGTAATAAATAAAAATGGGGTAAGACTAATTTTTTTAATTAATGCAAAAAAATAAGATGTATGTTTGAAAATAAAATATGAAAGAATTATTGAATGAGCACATGTAACTTTAACAATGAAATACAACAGATAGCAAAATGTGACGTGGCAAATACATAACTTGTCTCTGGGACTTGGGACTTGCTGGGGAGGGTTTCAAGAAAAATGGGTAAAATGGGGAACTTTATTTAAACAACATACATCTGTAGTGTTCAAGAAGTTTTTTTAAAGAACAAGCTTTTAACACTTTTATAACATGCAAAATAAGTCAAAGGCAACTAGGAGGGAATGGTCAGTTGATACAAGATAGGACAGAGGTGAAGGGAAGTGCTGAAGGTATGGGGATAAAGAGAACATAGACTAAAGGCCTGGTGACTTTGAGACAACTACAAGGGCCCTAGAGTGTTAGCAAAGGTATGTAGAGGGCAGAAGGTAAACAGTGTTTACTTCTGCCCACACAATACAGGAAAATGTATGTTGGCTCAGCTGGATCAATAGCACCATGGTTGAGTTTCCAACATATGTAGAAGCAGGGACATGGTGTATAGTTCAACAATCATTTTTTCCTGTCCCAATGGTTCAAGAGGCTGCCTTTGCACCTGTCCTAATAATAATTAAATTCAGTGCATTGCTGAACCATGAGTCTCATTACCAGGATCTTGGGCATGAGCAGCACAGAAGTACTTACAATCTTTTTTCTGGGCCCTACATACCAGTGATTCTGAACCTGTTTTCAATCACAGATAACTTTGAGAAGCTGATCAAAGCTATGGATCATCCTCAGGAATTGTGAATACACATTTGAAGTACCACAGGTGTCAGGTTAAGATCCCCTGCTAGGGTCAGACAGGAGGTGAAAAGCAAAGGAACACTTAGTCTACTAAAAGGAAGTAAACAGCACACATCTGATGGATACAGCTGTTCCCAGAGCAAGGTTATCCTGGGCTGGCCGGAGGTACAATAATGTAGGCAGCTTCCTTTACTCAGAAGCAGGAGGCTTGGGTCACAGATGGTGCTGTTTGACCACGACATTCTCAGTAGTGTAGGCTAACTGTGTATTGTCCACTGGTGGTAGGGCTAACTGAGAAAACCCTCCCAAAGAGACAAGAAGTGATCAGACAGAAAAGCAGAGCTTTGAAAACCAGCATTAAAGCATGTTAATGAGTGAAAAGAGTGTTGAAAAGAGTGGCAAATTGTGTGTGTGTGTGTGTGTGTGTGTGTGTGTGTGTGTAAAGTGTGGGAAAAATATTTTAAAAGCTGACAAAATAAGTCTCTGAGGTGACCAAAAGTCTTTCCCAAGTTGTGAGCTGGGATGAAAGAGGTTCGAAGAAGAGACCAGATATATATCTGTCTTTTTAAAGTACTGCATGGCCCCATCTTACCTGCAATAGTTGTGCTCACCCAGGCCCCCCTCCCCGTTGGGGTATTTCAGAGTATTGTATGGATGCTGGAAAGTCTCGTTCCAAAACAGACATGGCTTCCCGCCTTGTAGTGCTGTCCAGTTCTGTGTTCCCCTATAATCCGCACCATTGGCTGTGAAACACTCTAGGAGAAAGAAAAGACAGAGCAAACTAATTTTCTGGCAACATTCATAGTTTCCTCCCTCTTTGGTTGATGTTTTGTTTTGTTTGGACCAAGTTGGAAATGGATAGTGTCTTGCTAGATCCTGGACACAGTGCAGTTAACACTTCTGGGGCTACATAAATCTGAAATAGGTACCCTCAAAAAGCCAGGCTAATCTTGGCACTAGCTTGTCTACAGACAGTAGAACATTTTCCCAGAAAGCATACAGACCCCAACTAGGAAATAAACAGAGAGCTGAAGTGTACTGAAGTCCATGAAGTGAACCAGGAAACCCCCAAATCTGGGAACAGTTGGTAACAGCCATCCACGTGGAATTCTGGGTACTCGGAGGGGGTCACTGCTCTCGCCAGTTTCTCTGTGTGGTAACTAGAACCAGGTCACCAGCTGTAACTGAGCTCTCCCCTACAGTCTGAAAGGCTGCACTGACACTTGGATTTAATAAGACCATCGGATAGAGCAATGCTTTGGAATCCCAATCACACAAATCTGGGAATGACTCACATTCCCTGGTAATGAAGAACAGTCCTCTCCATGCTGTTTGAGATAGAGGTGCAACAAAACAGACAGTCAACACAAGGGAGGAAGGGCTGAGTTGGCATTTTCTCTCACCTCTTTCTGAAATTCTACCACCAGGCACATTGAAAATCGTCTCAGGACCAATTTAATACAATGACAAATCCTCGCAGGTGCAACGATGTGTTTCTAAAATCTGCTTCTCAGACTTTGGGGGATGGGAACTGAGGCTGATAGGATTTTCACCCACATGTTGCATGCATTAAACTTGAAGAGGTTCATGAGACAAGCACAGTACAAAGGACAATTTTTAGAAAGTAGCTTAGTTGAAACTGACATATAGAAGCACTTCAAACACTTTTTAAAGATACATCACTAGAAAACTGACAATCTGGGGATTTATACTAGCATTCTCAGCTGTATTTCTTTCCTTCTCCTGGCATGCACTGACCTCTAACTTCCGGTATTAAGGACTCTTAATGACATCTCTTAGTGTCGTCCATGTGCCTATTCTATGCTAAGCATGTGAACAACACAAGCACATTCTGGAAGGTATTTCTTTTAATACTTCAAACTATCCACAGAACATCTTTCTTCTAGTACCCTCTTCCTCTGACCATTCAGGCCCTGTGTTTTGTCTGGAATGGCACCATTTTATGGATAGCCAAAATAATTTGAATGTCCAGCTATGCAAAAAACCCTAGCAATTTATTTTTTATTATTTATTATTTTATTTTTATTTTTTGAGACTCTTGCTCTGTTGCCCAGGCTGGAGTGTAGTGGCATGATCTCAGCCCACTGCAACCTTCGCCTCCCGGGTTCAAGATTCTACTGCCTCACCCTCCCTAGTAGCTGGGGTTATAGGCACCTGCCATCACGCCCAGCTAATTTTTGTATTTTCAGTAGAGACGGGGTTTCGCCATATTGGCCAGGCTGGTCTCAAACTCCCGACCTCAAATGATCCACCCACCTTGGCCTCTCAAAGTGTTGGGATTACAGGAGTGAGCCACCACACCCGGCCAACCCTAGCAATGTATCATGTCTGGTGCAAAGCTCATGTGTTATGATAAGAGCAACTCTTCATGTACCACGAGGCCAAACCCTCAACCAAGAGTCTGCATAAATAAGTTCAAAGGTAATTGAAAGAGGCAGCTCAGTGTAGCATAAAATGCACTAAACCAAGAGACTAAGCCTTGGCTTCTTGTCCTGGACCTGCTGCTGACCAGCTGTGCGACCTTGGATGAATAAACATCATCCAAATCACTTCAAATATTTACCAGTGTTTTACCATGTGCCAAACTCTGTTTAAGTGCTTTACAAATGTCAACTTACAACCAACCCAGAGAGGTACCTTAGTACCCCATTTTACAGATGAGGGAACTGAGCACTCGACCACACCCTATGCTGCCTCTTATGGAATCCCCCCCCTTTTTTTTGAGACGGAGTTTCGCTCTTGTTACCCAGGCTAGAGTGCAATGGCGCGATCTCGGCTCACTGCAACCTCCACCTCCTGGGTTCAGGCAATTCTCCTGCCTCAGCCTCCCGAGTAACTGGGATTACAGGCACGCGCCACCATGCCCAGCTAATTTTTTGTATCTTTAGTAGAGACGGGGTTTCACTATTTTGACCAGAATGGTGTCGATCTGATGACCTCGTGATCCACCCGCCTCGGCCTCCCAAAGTGCTGGGATTACAGGCTTGAGCCACCGCGCCCGGCTGCTTTTATTTTACTTTTAACCAGAATAAACATATAGTTTTAGATGTAAGTTAGCTCAGCAAATTTTATATCATTTTGTCAGTTATCCATCTTATGGCTAAAGTTTATTCAGATAGAAAAAATGTGGCTTCCTATTTCTGGTAATTAGTTATAAAGGCATGCAGTTGGAAATTCATTTGCATCTCATGACTAAAGTTGAATCTTGGTTAGTTTGGGCTTCAATCTCATATTTCACTTTGATTAAGTAGCCTAGAAGATACTCTGTTTTGGATAAAGGAAACATTTTAAAGCACCAAAAGGACAGGCATGTTTTTTGGTTTCCAATATGGCATAGGTTTAGATTTTTATTCTAACAATATTATTGCTACAGATCAGAAAGGACATCTAAGTCTTGAGACCTATACATTATGTTAACTCTCACTGCTTACAGTTGCAGATTTCTTCATGAATTTGCTTTGTTTCTCATCTTAAAAATCTCAAAATATTTTGCTGAGGTGCAATGAAAAGTAAAAATAACTGAAATGATTAAAATTAAATAAATTAACCAAAAGTCTTTCAAAATACAAGGCTGAGGTTGAAGGGCACCACACGGCTCTAAAGTGGTCTGGAAGTAGAGGAGAAAATGGAAGGTCATGCCTATTTTATCATGTTGGGATTGCAGTGAAACTATACAGAGCACAGTTCTCACATCTTCACAATGAAAACTAATATTGTTTTATGCTAAAATCTTTCAGATTTTGTCAAAGATAATTGTTAACATTTCAAAATACGCTTGCAAAGTGCTAAGGTGCTATTTTTAATTCTAGGTATATTAGAAATATATGTTATAAATACATGTTCTTTTTCTATATTAATTTTATGAATATTTAAAAAGAACACCTAAGTGCCTAAAATTTGTTAGTTGTATTACAAATAAATGATATACATTATAAATTATACAAATAAATATTACACATGGAATTTGTAAAATATTTTAAAATAATTTTTATGTTATACTAAAAGAAATATGTGATATTAAGGTTTTTTTGAATCCTAATTTTTCATATAATATACTTTTATTTTTGCTACCAAATTGTAAGATTTAAATTACCTGAAAATTTTGAAAGATCAACTTATATTAATTTTCAAACTAACTTCCCCAAAATATAACACTCTTCAAATATATTTTTTCACTTTCAGGAAGAAATGACTTGCTATTTATTTATCGACTGCTGATATAATTAAAATATACATACAGTAATGTTGAGAGCTCATAATAAAACATGTACTATTAATAGTAAGAGTTATCTCTTAGATATTCTATAAAATTTTTTTTTCCTTATTACAATCTGATTTTTAAAATATCTAGCTTTTTTGGCTAATGCCACCAACATTTAGATGACATATTATGGATACTTTAATTTAGATATCTTATTAAAGATTTTAGCACTGATTTATTTGAAGCTATTAATACATCTATTTGGATAATCAATATAGTCTCCCCTTTCTTTCCTCTTTTTAACTCCTCTCCATCCAAAGATGAAATTATATCAATGTTAAAATGCAATTTATCTTATTTATCTAAGGGAAATGTGACAGGAAAAGCATCCACAGCAAATATAAAACAGCTTGCCAGAATAAGTGATTTTCTTATTCCATGCTGTATCTTATACACTGAATATGTTTGATAAGCTTTCATAAATTGACATTTTAATGATAGGTGGATAAATTGTGACTTTAATTTTTCAAATAAAAAAATTCAGACATGGTTATTTTTAACACAGATTTTATCAATTTGATTAAATTAACAAACTATAATCATTGGCTAATAATGCCATTCTTTTTGTTATTACAATCTTACCTGAGCCCTAAAAATACTCATGGTACAAAAAAATAAGAACTCTGTTTCTCCTGTGTCAATTGCCCTACTAATTTCTCAGCTGTATGGTGGGAAACATGTTGAGAGAAAGTATTAAAATATATTAAAGCCACATGGGATTATTAAAAACTGGAATGAATCCTCTAAATCTTTGAGACAACTTTTCATCAGTTGCTTTTTTTAAAAAAAAAGGAAAGAAAAAATCTGTACTTTACCAGAAACCCATAATTCACAGATGTTAGTTCAAGCAGTGTTCCTGGAGAATGGTCAGAGGAATATACTGGAACATTGGAAGAGGAAGAAATTAGCCAAATTCATCATTTCCTTTTAATTTTGCATTTTCATTCAATTAATTCCCCTTACTTGTCTAGCAAGACTGAACTCATCTTAAAAGTCTTAATTCCTTTTGGCTCAATGTAAATTATGATGCCTGAGAGTCTTTCCCAGTACTGTGAATTATGGGGCATATTTGGGGGAGCTTCTATCTATTATTTTTGGATAGGAACAACAAAAGCATTCATGCACTCAAAGAAAAGGAGTGAGTGTTGAAAATAATCAATGACTTGTCTTTTATTTGCTCTAAATGACAAGCTTAACTATTATCATAGAACTCACCAGTGCATTGTGGAAATCTCACTCTGTTGTCATAAAGCCCCGACTATGGCAACATCTGTCTAAGCCTGGACAGAGCCCCAGTCACCCTATGTTAACATTAGCTCCCTGGTGGTCAGAAAGCAAGCAAGAAAGGTAAAAGTAAAGAAACATGTAAAACGACTACTTAAATGACAGAAAAGTACTCTCAGAAGGAAGCCTTTGTTCTTTCTTCCTTTTTTGTTCATAACTGTCAGAGGTAATTCTCTGGATATATCTTTGTTTTCATCAAGCAGAAATCAAAATGGAAGTAATATATTATACAAATAAAATTAGTTATGAACTCAAATTGTTAAAAACAGTTTACTCTATGTTTTTTGTTTTGTATTTTTTACTATTCTTCCCAATTGTCCCCCAACTGTGATATGTGTCAAAATTTATTTTCTGTTTTATTGAGTTTACACTATACATTTGACAACATTGTAGCATAAGGCAAATATTAACAGATTGTTGAGGAAAACCAGGAATAAAGAGTGGACACTCTTCTTGTCTCTTTTAAAGCCAATGCTAAGAGATTTTATTTTCCCTCAGTGCCATATGGAGTTGGTGTTGATATGTCACCAGGTTCTTTTATATTAAAGAAATTGCCATCTCACCCATCTCAGAAATATAAATCCTTGCCATCATACATTCTTACCAGGGACAGTATTAAATGTACAGATGTACTGGATTTGTCTGATTTATTTTCTATGAAACTTACATGGATGGATAACTGATAAATAGATAGATCATAGATAAATAGTAATAGAGAGATAGGCTTTTTTTCTTCCTTGAACATTGAAGTCTCATGTCACAGTACAGCTATTTCAGTGAAACAAGACATTATGAAAGGGAATGCAGAAAAAGTGTTGTATTCTCTACTTAAAATTTTCAAGTTGTACATTATGTACTCTCACTTATCTCTGGATGAATGAATATACCTTTGTCAGGAGATGAACAATAAAATAATAGGGTTAAGTTGTAAAGCCCAATACACTTCTCTTGCCACTCAGGCAGATCAATCACCTGAAGCACACTGAAGACAATGGATGATCTTTAAGATTTTCAGACAGGGTTTAAATGCATTACAATGTAAAAAATAATTTTTTGCAAAACTATGGAAAATGTATTTTACAAATACAAATCAATTTGTATAACGTATTAACAAACTCTCAGACATCTAATTTTTTAGCTTTACAAATATTAGAATAAGTAAAACTCTCTTATAAGCCTTTACTATCCTTTGAATGTTTTCTTCAATTGCCTAAAAATATTTGGGAAAGTTCAGAAAACTCACACACGCAAGTTTTTAGTTCTACCCCTTCTGCCTCAAGTGCACAAAAACAAAGCAGTAATCTATCTAGTTTATTTCTTTGAAAATGGTGTTCTTAAAGTACATCTTGCAGATAGATTATCTATCCCTCACAGCAAAGCTTCACAATGGGAGTCTAATAATTGCTTCTTTTCTAATTTCACTAAATGAGTTATAATTATTTTATGTCTGTTTTATGGTTACTGAATAGTATTAACCTAAAGTCTAATTATAATATAGCTTTCAAAGAAATGTATGGACACCAAATTGATGAACAGCCAGCTTATGTAGGAACATCCCATAAAGCAGACACACAGCTAATAGTTTTAGGAATAGCATGTTAAAATTCAGGAGCACAATTCATTTGTGAATGAAGCAGGGTATAAATTCATTGAGTTTATATCTTCTAAGATTAGATAGACAGGAATTTGTGATTGCAATTAATACAAATCAAATAAATTTACAGTTAGGCATAAAATTGCTTTTTTCCAATATGTTTGAAACCAATGATAGATACTTCAGTTCTATAATATACTTAAAATGGGAATGTGTAGTGCCCGTGGAGACTTTTGGTCTTATAGCAATCTTCCCAAGACAGATACTATATAAATAAAGCAGATTGTATTGTGAAGGGAGACAATTTGACTAGAATGCTTTAATAGCTACTTTTTATTTTTAAATTATCTGCTAATATTTTAATGAAAGAAAATTGATTAAACAATTAATTTATCGAAAGGGGAGAGCAGTGTTTGCTTTCAATAAAAAAATTCTTTAAATCTAATTGCTGAAAATGCATTTTTGAATATTCTCATAAGTTATACATTACAGAATATTTACACACAGATTAAGTGAATTCCTTATAAAATAAGTGCTTTATTAATAAAAATTTTACTAATCTTACTACAACCTGTGGAAAACTGGCCACCCTTTTTACCAACAATAATAACATTAATGATAGTGGCTATTATGTAATAGGAGTTTACAATGAGTCAGTTATGGGCATTTTAATGATTATATTATAAGGAACATAGTATGCTAAACATTATCAATATCAATTATATGAATGGAAAACCTGGGGCTCAGAGAGGTTAAATAGCTTCCATGTAATAGATTAAGTGTTGGGGTTTAATATGAATTCTGGTATATTGTCTTCACTGTCAGCAATTGAAATGTTTTCATACAGATGACTACAATTTCACATCAGCTTTAATGTCTTTCTAATACTTTTAGTACTTTATATACTGTTAATTTTTTCCCGAAGGACTATTCTGAAAATAAACACAGTCTGAAAAATATTTATCAAAGGCTTGCTTTATGCCAAGATAAGATGTAATTCCTTACCCTCATAGTGCTGTCAGGCTAGTTCTAATGACTGACATAAACATTTAATTTTCACATATTGTAAAGTGCTATGAAGAGGGTTTGTAAAATGTGAACATATAGCACAGTCTGTGGAGTTCAGAAAATATTATTTATAAGACAAAGAGTTTAGTTCTTAATGATTGAAGAAGAATTGTTCAGATTTAAAAAGGTAAGAAGAAGATTACAGGCAGAGGGAATTTTAGGATAAAACCTCAAAATCTCTAGCCTGTCTGTGAAGGTATATATACGTCTGAAAGAAACAAACTGTGAGACTACCTCTGGACGTAAAATTTTTAATTAAAAAGTTACAAGACACATTATAGTTATATTATTTTGGTTAAACGTTAAAATAACTGTGTTAGCCATCATGAATGTTGGCTTGGTACTATCTTTAGATTCCAGTTTTACTTATTATTACTAAAACCTGTGGAAAATTGACCACCCTTTTTACTAATGATGATAATATTAACAATAGTGGCTATTATTTAATAGGAGTTTACAATGAGTCAGTTTAAGGGCATTTTTATGATTATATTATAAGAAACATAATATACTAAATATTATCAATTTATCAGCCTGTCAAAGGTGAAGAAATAGAGAATGATGGTCTTTTTGTTGGCCTGTATTTTTCTCCATTGACTGGGAAAAGAAAAATAGGAAGTAGGCAGGTGAAGTATGAGAAACTTAGACAGCCAACGATATGATTCCTTGACGTTTACAACCCTATGCAACCTTAAAATAGGCTCTCAATTTTCAGACTATACAAATTGCCAGATTCTTTGTTGAGTCAATTAATTTCTTTATTATAATGACTGCGATGTGTCAATAATTGCTACAACATAAAGTATGGCTATGGTAGCTGCCAACCTCATAACTAATAGCACAGCCAAACATGTCTGGTGTTACCACTGATGTACAAGTTGAATTTTAACTCATTTTCTCATTTTACTTTATCCCATTTCTTAAAGGCTGGACAAACTGATTAAGTCTGTGACCTGTGAACTTCTTCTGTGGATTTCAATAAGAAAAACAAATGTAGTTAAGTAGCATATAAATGTTGGGTACTGGTGTGAAGAAATAATTTGTTTTTGGCATAACCTTTTGACCTTTTTCTAGTTCACAAGGATTCTCAAACTCACTGAGCTTATTTGAATGACAAATAATTTTCTTAGCTAATAAATGCCCATTTCTCCTATCATATATTTTGTTACTAAGTAATTCATTTACGTATATTTAGGTTACTAAACAACGTATTATTTTATAGAGAAATAATTTGATAAAGAGTTCTATAATATCAGCCCTTCACACTTTTGCGTTTTTTTCCAAGTTACAAAATAAGCTGGTTTATTTTCTCTTCACTAAATTGGCTATAAAACAACATCTGGGTCTCTTGAGTTTATCATTTTTGCTCCCTTTACACCAGTTGGGCATCCTTATAAATTCAAAATGGGCTTCCATCTGCTGAAAGCTTTTTTAACGTGTTTATTTTTTATTTTTACCGTGAATTCCAGTCCATAATGCACTGTTTATTATTGTTGTTTTAACAAAGCTGGATCTACAGTATAAGAAGCCATACTGTAGTTAAGCATTTGCTCAGCTGTAGTTCAAAAGATGAGTGCTCTTGTCAAATGTGCTGTGACCTCTCAGAGAGAGGAGACTTCATCCAGCTGAGTTCTTGTTTCACCTACAGCAATACACTGGGACAGAATTTATTTTTTTGGTTACATGTCCTAAAATTTGTCAGGGCAAAAATATTATATGACTATTTTGTGTTTAATACTGCAGTTAAATGGAGGACTGCAAGGAAGAGAAATCACATGAACCTGAAATGCAGATGTGGCTATGCCATTGTCTCATTATAAAACTTTCTCTTATGTTTTCCCCTCCATTCTCTAAATATGGTCTTCATGTTTTTGTATTTTCACCAGGAGAATCAACGGCTTTGTACAATGTTGCCATCTAAAAATGGCAGACATAAGCCAGAAACATCACAAATACAAATTTACCTAGAAAATAGAATTATAAAGAGCAATTCTAAAAGGAAGCAGACATTTTCTGAATGGGAATTATATCCCATTCCAACTCAAGACTTCTACCAAATGAAGCCATTCATGCATCCTGTGAAAAAATTAACTAACCTCTCTTTCTAAGATTAATATCCTTCTTTAGCCAGGGAGATAGAAATTTCCCACCTGTAAATGAGAAAGTTTGCTGATGTGTTTTGGAATATACTCTGAGTTTACACCCAGAAGTATTGAACAGACATATTATTTACTCAGTTACCCAAAGATCTTACAGTTAGCCCAAGAACATGGGTAGAGGCAGACAGAATTTTTTCCTACTGCTTAGGAATCTGAAATCACCTCACATTAATTTAGGGAACAAGTTTTCAGTATACAAAAAAAAAAACTAGAAGAGAAAATATGGTTTAATAAATGGAGCAGAGCTTCGGGAATCTAAAATGTACTGCTTAGTTTAGCGTGGTGCAGCTCAGTCTTTATTAATCAATTATAAATATTTTCTAGTATAGAAAATAGATAATTTTTCTCTTTTTCTTCATACATTAAACCTTACAAGGAAGTTTAAAGGATATAATTGTTAACCATTTGAAGATTTAACTCAATCAAACTGGTGGAATCTTACAATCGTATAAGAGGAAGGCAATTTATATAAACCACACATAATCTGTATGTTCACATCGTAATATTGATGGTCACTTTTTGGCATTTTACATATCCCAATTTATTAGAAAAGATTTAGCTTTATGTTTGTTCATATATTTATTTTGGCTCTGTTTTCTTACTATTACTGAGTACAGAACAATCTGTTTTTTTTTTAATTTAAGTATATATTTGATTTAATTTAATTTATGTTCAGAATGGTTTAATGGTTAAGCTGAGAACACTCTTAAACCAACCCCATCTCTGCCATTGAGTCTGCCTATGACTGAGAAGAAACTAAACCATAATTTCTCACCAGTAAATTTAGAGGAATACTATTTCATAGCACACATGATTGTTGCAGGCATTAAGCTAGATTACAAATGTGGTCTGGATCACTGTGCTTGGTATGTAGTAAGTGTTCATTAGCTATTAACTAAAATTATGATCATAAACAAGCCAGCGGCTTCTAAACACCTGTTTCTTCAAAATCTTGGATGACATGTAAGAGTGGCAGTTGAATATAGAAATATTATATATATATATACTATATATAACCCATTAATAACCAATTATTATATATATATTATATATATCCAATTATATATATATATATATATATATATTCAGTTTGTAGAGGTTGTGATTATCTACTCTGGTATACTATTCATTTAGTTTCATGTAGTTGAAGAAACTACCTCTATCCATCATTGCGAGATCAGTAGTATCTTGAAACAATAGATTTTAGTTGAGCTCTGAATTATTGTTTTTGGTGGTCCTTATAAAAACTTAATACCTGAGTTTCACCCAGTATGACTTCTCTGTCTATATCATTTTGTTTGTTTATTCTCACCAATATTAGGGTCTTAGGGCACAAAATAAATATCCATGATTATGAGCTCTACTCTTCCTTGTGCTAATAATTTACTCATAAGAATTTATAATGTTTCTCTAGGCTTTAGGATTCAACTCCATTGTGGCAGGAACCTTTATTCATTTTGTTCACTGACATATTTCAAGCCCTTAGTTCAGTGCATGATCATAGTAGCCACTCCAAAATAAAAACTTGTGTAATAAATAAATGAATAACTGAATGAAGAAATGAATGAGTTATACCAATATTGAATGATTAGGCAGCATTTGAAGTCTCCCTAACTCTAAAATTCTGAAGAATTCTTACTATTTGAAATTCCAGTGGAAATCCCAGTGATTTCTATATTTCTAGCTTGATCAATGACCCATTTTGGGAATTATATTTTGGCCTACTCACAATATTCATGTCATTACTTTTTTCTGCTGTCAGTCTGATATTCTGGTTATTGTTTTATAGCTCAGACTCACTTTCCTTACTTCTATTAATGGGTTATTGGTGGTGTCCCTTGTTTGTGTTTTGTTTTGTTTTTGTTTTCTGATATGCGTAAGGCTTTACAATTTAGCTTTACCTAGATTCCATTATTAATTCAAGGTATCAAACAGACCAGTTTTTTCACTCTCTGGGTTCCAGCACTGGTTATTCATTGCCAAAACATAATTCCCTGCTTTTTATTGTCCTCTTGTCTTCTCAAAAATGCGTATTTTTACAATTTATACTTTTTTCTTTATAAATCTCTTAGATGTTTAAGTTAGTTATTTCACTATCTAATCCCATGTTACTGAGAGTAGAATACTTTGATAAACTCATTTACGATCAACTGGGACACAGGCTTAAAAATACACATTGATGGACTCTTCTTGAAAACTATTTACTCAGTAGTTGGTGGAAGAGAGTATCAAAAATCTCGACTCTTCATACACGCCCAGATGATTTTGAGGCCTACTCAAGTGTAAGGAACATTACTTTACATTAGTCACATTAATTCACCAATTACAATTTTTGGTGACAATCTTTTACCTGAATTTCTGTGCACTTCGTTCTTTAAGATGAAGCCCCATTTCAGCAAACTAAGCATTTCTCTCACAATTATATATATATACACACACACACACACACACACACACACACACACACACATATACTAAGGGGACAGGTGTGGTGGCTTACACCTGTAATCCCAGCACAGTTTAAGATGCCAAGGTGGGTGTATCACTTGAGGCCAGGAGTTTGTGACCAGCCTGGCCAATATAGAAAAACCCTATCTCTACTAATAATAAAAAATTAGCCAGGCTTGGTGGTGCACTCCTGTAATCACAGCTACTCAGGAGGTTGAGGCATGAGAATTTCTTGAAGTTGGGAGACAGAGGTTGCAGTGAGCCAAGATCATGCCACTGTACTCCAGCCTGGGTATCAGAGTAAGACTGTATCTCAAAAAAAAAAAAAAAAAATTCTAATGGGAAGATTACTCCAGAATGGTGGTGTCAAAAGCTCTATGGATTCTCACCCTTATGAAACAGCCATAACTCTTAAAAACTAGTTTAGAAACCAATCTAACCATTTAAAGTTCTGGAAATGGTACTAATAACATAAAACAAATGAAGAGATATTTAATCAAGAAAATCTACTCAATGTCTGAAAGAACAGCAAGAGTTTATGACATTCATACTACTAATAGTTCCTTCCCTCTCTCTTCCCAGTTCAGCATGATGGAAACTCTATTCTGGGCAGGTACCTCCAAGAACATAAAGCACCCTCTCCTCCAAGTTTCCAATCAAGAGCTAAGGTATAACTCTGGGAGGGAAGACACAAACATTTCTTATCCTTCCAGCTCCATATGGCAGAAGGTTTTTATAAGGCAAGAACAGCTGAGAGGTTGAGGGTTCTACTTCTCCACCAGCACCAACTTGTAGGACAGAAACCCTATCTTAGGTTTAACAGGCTGAAAATAGTATGGCTATATTTGCCTTCACTCCAGCTTGCTTATAGAGCAGAGTTTCCATGCTGGAAGATGAAAGTTGAGAAGAGAACTAAGGCTTTTCCCTTGCCCCAACCCCAGGACAATGTCCTGTGCATGCAGCCAGGGTGTTACTCCTACTGAAGTGGGTCACTTTCCATGCCCCCAACTCCAGAGTATTGGTGCAGGAGTTCTGTGCCGGCAAAGACGTAAGGAAAGGAAGGACAGCTTTGACTCTCTCCCCAAAACAACTATTTTGAGCAGAGTATGGAAAAACTGAAGCTTATATATGCTGTTGAAAATAATGGCAAATTTGGAAGTAGAAAATTAAGGGAAGGCTGTTAGTTTCATTAGAATAACAAAGCAAACTATAAACCAGTTAAAAGTGTACCAGAGAAAACCAGGGGAAAAGATAACTAAGAGTCTTTTGGGGATTGGAATAAACTTGAAAGCTGGTCTCAAATATAATCTCAGTAAAGGGGCCCAAATTTAATTGGATCAGACTATAAAATAATATCAAAATTAAAACAATATCAAAATATAAAAAAGTATCAAAAATAATGCAGCAATTAATTAGTTAAAGCTAACACCTGAGTGTAGAACTAAAAGGAGACAAACAACTTGAAAGAGAGTCAAGGAACGAGGTAGTCTAGGAGACCCCTGTTAAAACCACTATTATCCTTAGGTGACTATGCATACGCCTAAGTCTTCACCCTCTGAAGAAAACTTTAGAGGCTACACACTGAGATGGAAAATAGACTTCACAAAAATAGTCCAGCTAAGTCACTAAACATATAAAGAAGCCAACAACAATAAAAACTGGTTGTGGGGGTAGGACAACAGTATCCCGAGTTGCTGAAACAGGTTGTCTAAACTGATCACTTTTCAACAGAATTCCAAAACATATAAAGAAACAGGAAAGTGTAACACCTTCACAGAAAAGAATTAGCAGGCATCAGAAACTGTCTTTGGAAAGGTACAAATGTTATACTTAGAGGACAGAAATTTCAAAGCCATTATCCTAAGCAAATTAATGCAGGAACAGAAAACCAAATACCAAATGTTCTCATTAATACATAGAAGCTAAACACTGACTACACATGAGCAAAATGATGTGAACAATAAATACTGTGGTCTTCTTTAGAAGGAAAGGTTGGAGGAAGACGAGAGTTGAAAACTTCCTATTGGGTACTATGTTCATACACCAAACCTCATCAACATGCAATGTATCCATGTAACAAACCTGCACATGCACCTCCTAAAACTAAAATAAATTTAAAATACTTTAAAGCACTATTTAAAATATGTTAGAAAAAAAATTAGTTTTCTCTCATAGGCAGATATTGAACAATGAGAACACATGGACTCAGGGAGAGGAGCATCACATACTGGGGACAGTTGTAGGGGACTAGGGGAGGGAGAGCGAAGGGTGGGAAGGTTGGGGAGGGATATCATGGGGAGAAATGCTAGATATATATGAAGGGGGCATAGAGGCAGCAAATTACCTGGCTATGTATGCACTTATGCAACAACCCTGCATAGCCTGCACATGTACCCCAGAACCTAAAGTTAAAAAAAAAAAGGAAGCCATGCTCAAAGAAGTAAAGGAAACATAATCACAGTATCTCATTAAATGGAGACTATTAGCAATCACAAGACAAAATATTCAGAGAAAAAGAAGGAAGAGGGAGAGAAGGAAGAAGAAAGAAGAAAGAAGAAAGAAGAAGAAGAAGAAGAAGAAGAAGAAGAAGAAGAAGAAGAAGAAGAAGAAGAAGAAAAGAGAAGAGAAGAAGAGAAGAAGAAGAAGAAGAAGAAGAAGAAGAAGAAGAAGAAGAAGAAGAAGAAGAAGAAGAAGAAGAAGAAGAAAGAAGAAGAAGAAGCCGCCAAAGCTTAGTAGTACAAGAACCAAAATTATTCTCCCTAAAAGCTCAACAGCAGATCTGATATAATATAAGAAAAAAAAAATCAGCAACTTTGCAGATAAATTGATGAATAGAAGTAAAAAAAATAAAGGAAAATAAAGTCCTGGAGAAGTGTGGGACACCATTAACAACCAACATATGTGTAACGTAGAACGGGAAGGAAAGGAATAAATTAAACGCCCCAAGAAATTTCTTTTTTTTTTTTTTTTTTTTTTTTTTGCTGGGTGTGTTGGTGCACACCCATAATCCCAGCTACTTGAGAGGCTGAGGCAGGAGAATCACTTGAACCCAGGAGGCCACAAAGAAATATTTGAAGAAATAATGGCTGACAACTTAAAGATAAGATAAAAACATTAATTTACAATCCCCAAACTCAACAAACTCTAAGTAGGAAAACATCCTAAAAAGATTGTTTAAGACAATGACAAAGAGAACATCTTAAAAGCAGCAAAGGGAAAAACAACTTTCTCAGATACAAGTGAATCTTAATAAGATTAAGAGGTAATGTGCACTAAGAAACACTAGAACCAGATGGCAGTGAGTTGCCATACTTAAAGTGCTGAAAGAAGAAAAAAGAAAAACTATCAGCTAGGAATTTTGTGTCCAGCAAAACTAACTTTAAAATATGAAGGTAAAATAAAACCATTACCAAATAAACAAAAGCAGAGAGAATATGTTGCTAGCTGACTTGTCTTAGCAGAAACACTAAAATAAGTTCTTCAAGTAGAAAGTAAGTAACTCTAGATAGTTGTCTGAATGCATGCACATACACCCAAAACAAGAAAAAATTGAAAGAAAGAGAAGCAGAGAGAGGAAGAACCAATAAAGGTATTTGTGTAATTATAAAACAGAATATAATTTACATGTCCTCTTTTGTTTTCTTAACTACTATAAAAGCAGCTGTAGAAAGCAGTATGTATAGAATTGTATTTTTTGTTTTACAGAACAGAGAAATTTTTAATATTTGATAGAATATAACAGAGGGGACTTGGGGGCAAAGCTATATTGGAATAAAGAAGTAAAGCTAAATGGTAAATTGATTTCACAGGAACAAAGGAAAAATAGCAATTGGATACCTCAAGACTATTTCCAGCATAGATGCTACAACAAGTCAAAAGTTAGAAAAGGAAATAAAAGACTTCAACACAAGTCTTAAAAATTAAATTTTAATGAACATCTGTAGAAAATTTTATCCAATGACAATAGAATACACATTTTTTCCCCACAGGTATATAGAAATATTTCAGGACAGACCATACTTCTAGGCCACAAAACAGTGAGGCTAGATTTTAAACGAATTGAAAGTTAAAAGGAGTGCACACTTAAAATAATTAAAATTAACCAAAGTATGTTATTTGTCTATAATAAAAAACAGAATTCAATCAATAATAGAAAAACGTGGAAATTGACAAATGTGAGAAAATTAAGCAACATACTCCTAAATAATAATTGAGTCAAAGAAGACATCACAAGAGAATTTAAGGGAGATGAGTAACATTGAAAACACAATATATAAAAACTTACGGGTTGCAACTAAAGTGTTGCTTAGAAGGAAATTTATATCTGTAAATGTCTATATTAAAAAGTAAATATAAGATGATGAAGAAACTGAAGCTGATACTCTGTCATTTTAATACAATGGGAAAAAAACTAAAGAAAGCAAATGGAATGAAATAATGGATCTTTGAAAAGATCCATAAAGTTGGCAAATATTTAGATGGATCAGAGCGAGAGAAAAAGAGAATTCAGATTACTGAGACTCATATTACTGAAATCAGGAATGAAAAAGCAGATATCACTTATGATAACTTATGATAAGTGACATAAAAGAATAGATTTATAGAAACACAAACCACTGGAACAGATTCCAGAAGAAATAAAAATCACAGGTCGGGCGCGGTGGCTCAAGCCTGTAATCCCAGCACTTTGGGAGGCCGAGGCAGGTGGATCACGTGGTCATGAGATCGAGACCACCCTGGTCAACATGGTGAAACCCCGTCTCTACTAAAGATACAAAAAATTAGCTGGGCATGGTGGCGCACGCTTGTAATCCCAGCTACTCGGGAGGCTGAGGCAGGAGAATTGCCTGAACCCAGGAGGCGGAGGTTGCGGTGAGCCGAGCATTGCACCATTGCACTCCAGCCTGGGTAACAAGAGCGAAACTCCGTCTCAAAAAAAAAAAAAAAAAAAAAAAAAAATTACAATAGACCTATAATTAGTAAAGACAATGAATTAGTAAACACTTCACACCCAAAAAAATTCTAGTCAAAGATGCCTTTACTGGTTAATTCTACCCAGTGTTTAAAGACCAATTAAAATCATTTATTATTTTATTCGTTTTGCTATAGTTTTTTTTTCTTTTTCCATTGTATTAAAATGACAGATTAGATTATTGACTTCAGTTTCTTCATCATCTTCTTTTTGCATATATGTTGTTTGTTCTCTTGACACTTTTATTCAATATTATACTAGTGATTCTAGTCAGATGAATCAGTTGGTAAAATTAAATTAAAATATCCAGATTGAAAAGGGAAGTAAATATATTTGTTTGCATGTGATAGAAATTTTGTATATAGAAAATTCTCAGGAATCCACTAAAAACTGTTAGAGCTAATTAACATGTTTGACCAAGATTGTAGAGTACAAGATAAACATATACAATTTAATTACATACACTCATAAAGAACAATCCAAAAATGAAGTTAAGGGAACGATCTTGCTTATAATATTATCAAAAGGAAAAAAATAGAAGTAATTTTAATCAAAGAAGTGCAAAATTTATACTTCTAAAAGTATGTTATCATTGAGGTAAATCAAATATTTAAATAAATTGAAACACATTCCTTGTTCTTGGATTGGAGGAGTTCATATTGATAAGATGGCAGTATAGCTTAAATCAATCAAAGAATGTATGCAACTACTATCAAAATTCCAGCTGTTTTATTTCCTTGCAAAATCGGTAAGCTAATTTTAAAATTCATCTGAACATTCAGTGTATCCAGCATCATCAAAATAATCTTGAAAAATAGAAACAATGTTGAAGGATTCACATTAACCCATTTAAAAACTTGCTACAAATAATAGTAATGAAAACTGTTTGGTAGTAGCATTGGATAGACAAAAAACAAAAACAAACAAAAAAACATGGGCATGGAACTGATAATAGTCCAGAAAATAACTCTTACATTTATAGTCAAACAATTTTCAAAGATAATTTTAAGACAATTCAATGTGGGGCTAGTGGTAAGGGTAGGGATAATATTTTCAAGAAATGATGCTGGGACAACCAGATATCAACATGCAAAAGAATGATGTTGAAATATTTTGCTCCTGTCATAGAAAAATAGCCCCAATTGATCAGAGACCTAAAAATAAGATCTGAAACTATAAAACTCTTAAAAGTGAACACGTGTAGATCTTTTTGACCTTGGATTTGCAATGGTTTCTTCAAAATGACACCAGAAGCACAACAAAAGAGAAAAGAGAAAAATTAATCCTCTACAAAATTAAAAATTCTTTTTCACCAAAAGATACTATGAGAAAGTGAAAAGGCAACTCAAAGAATGGAAGAAAATATCTGTAAGTCACATATCTAACAGATGTCCAGTATCTAGAACATATAAGTTCAAGAATAAAAAAAAAAAATCTAAATTAGCAAAATATTTCAATAGACATTATTTCAAAGAAAGTACACAAATGACCATTAAGCACATGAAAAGATGTTCAATGTCATTAGTAATTGAGGAAATGCAAATCAAAACCACAATGAAATACCACTTAACACTCACTAGAATAATTATTACAAAAAAAAATGAAAAAAAATGAGTGTTGACAAGGAGAAGTTTGAATCTTCATACACTACTCATGAGAATCTAAAATTTTGCAAATGCTGTGAAAATAATTTTGCAGTTTCCTAAAATGTTAGACACAGATTTGCCTTATGACCCAAGAATTCCATCCCTAGGTACATGTGAAAGAAAAATGAAAGGGCCGGGCGCTGTGGCTCATGCCTGTAATCCCAGCACTTTGGGAGGCCGAGGCGGGTGGATCACGTGGTCATGAGATCGAGACCACCCTGGTCAACATGGTGAAACCCCGTCTCTACTAAAGATACAAAAAATTAGCTGGGCATGGTGGCGCGTGCCTGTAATCCCAGCTGCTCGGGAGGCTGAGGCAGGAGAATTGCCTGAACCCAGGAGGCGGAGGTTGC
>CAUYOR010088829.1:0-12982 GCA_963573925.1 Callimico goeldii
GAGTGCAGTGGTGTGGTCTCGACTCACTGCAACCTCCACCTCCTGGGTTTAAGCGATTCTTTTGCCTCAACCTCCAAAGTAGCTGGGACAACAGGCATGCACCGCTGCATCTGGCTAATTTTTGTATTTTTAATAGGGATGGGGTTTCAACATGTTGGTCAGGATGGTCTTGAACTCCTGACCTCCAGTGATCCACCTGCTTTGGGCTCCCAAAATGCTAGGATTACAGGTGTGAGCCACCATGCCTGGCTTTTAATTTTTTTTTTTTTTGAGATGGGGTCTCCCTATGTTTCCGAGGTAGGCCCTCAAGCGATCCTCCTACCTCAGCCTCTTGAGTTGCTAAGATTAAAGGTGAATATCACCTTGCCTGGCACTAGAAGCATGATTTTGTCACCACAGACCCCTCTCATTCCCTTTCATAGGAAGTCACTGAGCACCACAGAAGCTTGAGCCAAGAACTAGAAAAACCAATATTTGAATGCATTTCTGTTGGGTGCCAAACTTTTCTGTGCCTCCTTTTGTGAAAATTGGAGGTGGCAAGAGACAGTGGTTCACACCTATAATCCCAGCACTTTGGGAGGCCTAGGTGGGTTCATCACCTGAGGCCACTGCACTCCAGCCTGCACAACAAGAGTGAAACTCTGTCTCTGTCTCAAAAAAAAAAAAAAGAAAAAAAAAAAAGAAACTCTGTCTCATAAAAGAAAAGAAAGAGAGAGAAGAAAGAAAGAAGGAGAGAAAGGAAGGAAGAAAGGAAAGAAAGAAAAAGAAGAAAGAAAGAAGGAAGGAAGGAAAAAGAGAGAAAGAAAGAAAATCAGAGGCTTTGGTCCCTTTGTCTACCACACTCTGGAATAATTCTGTCCCTGCTTGAATGTGTTCTCCTTGAGGCAAAGTCTGGGTCTCCTTCCCTCTGTGTGCCCACCGTGGCCTGTCTGTCCCACACTAACTGCTCAATGAAGGCTCACCCATGTAGAGTATGGGTTTGAGGCATCCCAAGACTTGGAGTTGTAGAAGATGTGAGTGAGAAGCCTTGGAGTGCTCTGCCCATCGAGAAATGGATCTATCCCAGAGTTCAGCTGAGAAGCTGTGCTCCCTCTGACGCCAGTGCTCAGAGTTCCCCTACCCAGGGTGGAACCTTGGATGACCAAATATGATGGCTCAATATTTGCCTTGAGTAGATGGGTGCAGTGGCTCCAGCCACTGTTGGATCTGTAATCCCAGCACTTTGAGAGGCTGAGGCGGGAGAATACTTTGAGGCCAGGAGTTCAAGACCAGCTGGGGCAACAAGTGAGACCCCATCTCTACAAAATATTTAAAAAGTAGCCAAGAAGCTGAGGTGGAAGGATTGCTTGAGTCCAGGAGTTTGAGGCTACAGTGAGCTGGTATCGTGCCACTGCACTCCAGCCTGGATGGCAAAGCAACACCTTATCTCAAAAAACAACAACAACAAAAAAAACCCAAAACCCAAAAAACAACAACAAAAACATTTGCCTAGAAACTGAAGCCTAAGGAGGACAATGGGATGCCCATTTTAACAAATGAGAAAACTGAGCTCAGGGTAGAAACAGACCAAGAAATTGACTCGTGTGAAAAAGGCAAAGCCATTCGTGCAGCATTTATACACTCCTTCATTCATTCATCACTTAGTCCCCAGCATGGACTATGCCCTCAGGCCCAGCCATGTGCTGGCGAAACAGCAGGGAATCAGGCCCAGCTCCTGCCTCAGGGAGCTCACAGTGGGCTAGACGGACAGGTGTGAAAGCACTTAGGGAGATAAGGATGTGCCTGGGGCAGTGGAACTGGGGTGTGGGCACCCAGAGTGGGTCCTCATGGCCTGAGCCTGGGTAACTCCTACCACCCTTAAAAGCAGGACCTGGGGTCAGGAATTTTGAGCAGGGGCATTCTTCGAGGAAGTGGATACAGGGAGCCGACTGAGGGACTGGGAGGGTAGAGGAGAGAGAAAAGCAAGAACAGGGTATGCCACAGAGATGGCCACACTAAGGGCAACCAAGGCTTAACCCAAAGGGATTGTAACTGCCCAACAGGTTCACCTTGCCTACTGCCAACTTATCAGGACATGGGACTTGCAATAGAGGAGTAATTCATGCAGAGTTGGTTATGCAGAAGACTGGAGTTGTTTGTTTGTTTTGAGTTTGTTGTACTTTGTCACCCAGGCTGGAGTGCAGCAGCATGATCTCTGCTCAATGTAACCTCTGCCTCCCAGGTTCAAGAGATTCTCCTGCCTCAGCCTCCTGAGTAGCTGGGATTACAGGTGGGCACCACCATGCCCAGCTAATTTTTGTATTTTGAATTTTTTTTTTCAAGACGGAGTTTCACTCTTGTTGCCCAGACTGGAGTGCAATGGCACGATCTCCACTTACTGCAACCTCTGCCTCCTGGGTTCAAGTGATTCTCCTGCCTCAGTCTACTGAATAGCTGGATTACAGGCATGTGCCACCACCCCCGGCTAATTTTGTATTTTTAGTAGAGACAGGGTTTCTCCATGTTGGTCAGGGTAGTCTGTAACTCCTGATAGCAGGTGATCCACCCTCCTCAGCCTCCCTAAGTGCTGGGATTATAGGTGCGAGCCATGTTGCCAGCCTGGAGTTTGATTACTACTCAAGTCAGTCTCCCAGAGCAGAAGATTCAGGGATTAGAGGTTTTAAGGATGATTTGTTGAGTGGTAGGGGCCAGCAAGATGGGAGTGCTGATTGTTCGGTCCAGAGATAAAGTCATAGGGAATGGAAGGTGTCCTCTTGCGCTGAGTCAGTTCCTGGGTGGGGCCCACAAAATCCGATTGCCGGTTTATCCATCTGGGTGGTGCCAGCGGATCCATGAGTGCAGGGTCTGCAAAATAGCTCAAGCACTGATTTTACGTTTTACAATAGTGATCTTATCCTCAGGAGCAATTTGGGGAGGGTTGGAATCTTGTAGCCTCCAGCTGCATGACCCCATTAGAAACAGCAGTTTCTAATCTTTTGACTAACTTGTTATTTCTACAAAAGCAGTCTATTCCCCACGCAAGAAGGTGGTTTATTTTTGGAAAGGGCTGTTACCATCTTGGTTTCAAATTACAAACTATTAAAGAAGTTTTTCCCAAAGTTAGTTTGGCCTAAGCCCAGGAACGAACAGCTTGGCAGTTAGAAGCATGATGATGGAGTCAGTTAGGTCAAATCTCTTTCATGGTCTCAGTTATAATTTTGCAGGGGTGATTTCAGGATTCCCAGGGACTCATCTAGAAATGTTTCATAGGCCAGGTGTGGTGGCTCACACCTCTAATCCCAGAACATTGAGTGGCTGAGTCGGGAGGATCACTTGAGGCCAGAAGTTCGAGACCAGCCTAGGCAACATAGAGACCCCAGCTCTATATTAAAAAAAAAGAAAAAGAAAAAGAAATTGTATCATAATTGTCTGTTTGAGCAGTGAATGGGAGAATCACTTAGACCCAGTTTCCTGTCTCCCATTCATTGAGGGTTTCTCTTGGAGCAGGGCAGGACATGAGGGAAGCATGAATCAGGTCAAAGCCTGCCTGGACTGTTTGCCAAGGCTGTGGCTGGAATCTGATTGAAGGCTGAGACCATGTGAGGCAGAATACAGAAACTGGCCAGCCTCTTCCCCAGCCAGATTAGAGGTGGCAGTGGGGTCAAGGAAAATGCTCCACACTAGATGTGGAAGCTGAACCTTCTGAAGTGAATGGGGCGGGGTGTGGTGGCTGAGGCCTGTGATCCCGGCATTTTGGGAGGCCAAGGTGGGTGCATCCCTTGAGGTCAGGAGTTTCAGATCACCTTGGCCAACATGGCAAAATCCCCTCTCTACTAAAAATAGGAAAATTAGCTGGGTGTGGTTGTGCATGCCTGTAATCCCAGCTACTTGGGAGGCTGAGGCAGGACAATTGCTTGAAATGGGGAGGTGGAGACTGCAGTGAACCCAAGATTGCACCACTGCACTGCAGCCTGCGAGATTGGGAAGGGGAGTGACTCTGTCTCATAAATGAATAAATAAAAATAAAATAAAGTAGACTGGGAACCATGGCCTTATGCTTGTAATCCCAGCACTTTGGGAGGCAGAGGTGGGTGGATCACAAGGTCAGGAGTTCAAGACCAGCCTGGCCAAGATGGTAAATGTATACTAAAAACACAAAAAAAAGCCAGGCGTGGTGGTGGGCCCCTGTAATCCCAGCTACTCGGGAGGCTGAGGGAGAGAACTGTTTGAACCTGGGAGACAAAGGTTGCAGTTAGCTAGATCGCACCACTGCACTCCAGCCTGTCAACAGAGTGAGACTCCATCTCAAAATAAAATAAAAAGTAAAGTAGAGGGAGAAGCTGGGTGTGTGTGGTTGCCCATCCCTGTAATCCCAGCACTTTGGGAGGCTTAGGTGGGAGGACTGCTGGAGACCAGGAGTTTGAGACCAGCCTGGGTAACATAGAGATACCCTGTCTCTACCCGTCCCCTGCTACACACACTCAAATGAAAAACAGCCAGGTATGGCGATGCCTACCTATTTGGGAGGCTCAGACAGGAAGATTGCTTGAGCCCAGGAATTTGAGACAGAGTGAAACCATGTCTCACAAAGGAAAGCCTGAGAAGGTGCATGGCAAGCAAACTGGGTCAGAGCAGCAGGTTCCACTCCAGCTGATCTCCCCAACAACTGAAGGAGCTGCTTTCCCTCCCATTTTCAATTTCTGTTTATCTTTATACTACAAAACAAAGTGTAATTACTTAGAAGCATTCTAGGACAATATATGTGTAGAACTTTATAAAATTTTTGCAATCACCTCTTTTCAACATTGTCACCTTTCCGATAAAGAATATGAGAACAGGCCTCACTCCAGATACTGAATCAAAATTTTGGGGAAAATAGGCCTGACAGGATATATTAAAAAATAAGGCCGGGTGTGGTGGCTCACGCCTATAATCCCAGCACGTTGGGAGGCTGAGGCAGGTGGATCACGAAGTCATCGAGACCATCCTGGTCAACAAGATGAAACCCCGTCTCTACTAAAAATACAAAAATTAGCTGGGCATGGTGGTGCATGCCTATAATCCCAGCTACTCAGGAGGATGAGGCAGGAGAATTCCTTGAACCCAGAAGGCAGAGGTTGCAGTGAGCCGAGATCGGCCATTGCACTCCAGTCTGGGTAACAACAGCGAAACTCCGTCTCTAAATAAATAAATAAATAAATCATGGGTTCTCATAATCCTCACCATGTGAGGACCAATGTGTTGGACAATAACGGAAAGGGCATTCTAATGAAGGAAGCACTTGGATATGAAAGTGCAAATGAGCACAGTGGAAAGGGATCTTGGAAGATAAGGCTAGAAGGTGGATGGTTCAGAAGTGAGGGGCTTTGTATGCCACACTAAGGCATTTGCCTGCATGTTTTGCACATGTACCCTGGAACCTAAAGTGCAAAAAAATATTTAAAAAAGAAGAAAAAGAAGAAGGCCTGGAGCTGCTAGAGGATGGAAGAGAGGACCAATTCAAAGAGCACTTGGGACTAGACCTATCAGCACTGGTCACCAGGTGATGGGGGACTAAGAAATGGAAATGTTCATGGATGAAGACAACACTAATCAAGATTGGGAAATGCAGGAAGAGAGAGCAGTACCAGGGGAGGAATGAATTCTACCTTGGGTATGCTTAGCTTGAGTGCACCCAGGGACACGTGTGCACACTCCACATGCATTTTGGGAAGACTGGTGTGGAGCCATCAAGACAGATGTGAATCCAGAAGTAATGAGCACAGCTGAAGGAAAGCTATGGAAAGACAAGATACAGGGCAGAATCCTAAAGCCCTGCAAAGGACACATCCAAGGCCAAGTACCAAGAGCAATAGAGAATCAATCTTCTAACAAGTGTAACAATGAGTAGAACTGGGGGGTGGGAGGTCAAGAAGCAGCGGTCACTGTCTAATGTCATAGGACAGAAAGTCCATACCCAGTCATCTGATTTGGGAACTGCAACTTTATTGATAACCTTAGTGACAGTCAAGAGGCAGAAAGCCACATTTTATAGATCAGGAGACTAGGTCTCAGTGCTTAAGTGACCTATCTAAAGTCATGAGGCTTAAGTCATACATTTATCCAGTAACTGCCAGATAACTGTGCAGGAGATATGATGATGTGGTTCTAAAAGAACAAGGGGAGAAAGCCACAGACACAAAGCTGGAGTACAACTTATTAAATGCTAGCTAAGGCAAAGACCCTAGGAGCAACCCAGAGAAAGAAGCAGCCAATTCCCTGACAGGAAGCGGGTTGGTGGGGGCTGGAAGGGGGGGCCTCCCAAAAGCATACCTGGCACTGGGCCTTATAACTGAGCTATGAATGATAAGGACAGCCAGACCATGGCAGGGACCCTAGGAAGAGGGAGCAGCATCAATCATATCAAGAAAAAATTCTGTAGGAAATTCAGACAAAGAAGTCAAAACTGTTACATCACCAGAAAAGATGGAGAAGACATATACACCCAGACATTCAAATAACAGTTCTGAAAGGTCTTCAATGTGAAACTTTCCCAAACAAAAGTATCTTAATAATCCTTTTATGGGTGGGGAAGGCCTGAGGAGTCAAATGCATGCAGGAGAGAAAAACAGTGAGAGAGAACACAGGAGAGTGTACCTCCAAAAACTGAAAGGGAAGTTTTCTGCCCTGAAGATTAACACAAAGGCACGGCTTATATATATGTATGTGTGTGTGTGTGTAAATTTATAAAAAAATTTATAATAAATGTTATTACATTTCACAAAATCTAAGTTATCCTCAATGCTCTTGTGAGATCAGTGCTATCTCCACTTTAAAAGGAAACGGCAAGTATGGCAGATTTGTGACCTCAACCTCTGGGCTCTCCATCTTATACATTTTTCCTTATAGCTCCAAAGTTGAACCTGTTCTTACCATTTTCTTATTTTTACTAAGGATGTTACACTTTAATTAAAGTGTGGCTGAGAAAATGTAAAAATGTTACTCACAAATTCACATGCTGTTTCTACAATAAATTGTATATTTTCTCTACCTTTTGATGCTTAATCTTTCTTACAGGAACATGAGAAGGGAGTTTCTGGCATGTTCAAAATCCATATCAAACCATACACCTATACATAATTGAGCAATTTTCTAACCATATTGAAAGTGTATCACTGTTCAATATGATAGCCTCTAGCTACATGCGCAACAACTGTCACATACGCCCAACAAAAGCTTGTACATCAGAATTAAGCCCTACATCAGAATTAAGCATTCCACAAAAAGCTAAAAATTAATTTAATTTAAAAATAAAAACACAAAAAAGAAAAATAAATAATAAAACTAAAAAAATTTTTTTAATTAATTTAATTTAAACTAAAAAAGCTTTAAGTTTCAAGATAGCTCAAAGTGATTACAATCTTCAACAAATCAATAAAAGCAGCCAAAAAAAATCAATTGCTATATCCACATCTCTACTGGACAAAATGTGTTCTAATGTTATCTTTTTGATAATATAAATGGATTTTGAATGACATACTTACATTTTTAACTACTCCTTCCCAAGGTGAATGGTGAATGGTCAGTCTTTGTGAGGCCCTGCTTTGATGGGAAGGGAGTGGGGAGGCATGAAGTATAAAACCTGATGCTGAAGATCAAATTCAATATCAGCATTCAAAGTGCATACCATACTATACATACTGATCACTAAGCAATTTTCTTTTTCTTTTTTTTTTTTTTTTAGATAGTTTCGCTCTTGTTACCCAGGCTGGAGTGCAATGGCACGATCTCGGCTCACCACAACTTCTGCCTCCTGAATTCAGGCAATTCTCCTGCCTCAGCCTCCTGAGTAGCTGGGATTACAGGCACGCGCCACCATGCCCAGCTAATTTTTTGTATTTTTAGTGGAGATGGGGTTTCAGCACAGGATGGTCTTGATCTCTTGACCTTGTGATCCACCCTCCTCGGCCTCCCAAAGTTCTGGGATTAAAGGCTTGAGCCACCACGCCTTGCTCATTGAGCAATTTTCTCAACAGATCTGTACTGTTCAATATAATAGCCACTAGCCATATGGGGACATAAGCACTTGTATGTGACTATTACAAATACAGGTGTGTTTTAAGGGCTAAATACACAACAGACTTGGAAAAAACAGTATAGACAGAACAACCTTCAGTTTCAAGAACCCTGTGCTGGAGTCTATCTAAGTCTATCTGTGTAATAATCACTCAGACAGCTAGCTAGAAATATATTCTTGGATTCTAGCTCCATAACGTTTAATTCTCCAAGTTTGAAATGGGACTTTGAATTCTTTGAAAATTTTCCAGGCAAAACTCTGTGTAGCTATGTTTAGAAAACAAGTGTCCTCATCAACAAAGCTCTTGCCCACAAACCAACCTCAAAGTCAACTAGAGAGGAAAGGGCCCAAAGGCAAAGGAAAGAACCACTTTTAAAATCCAAATTAAACAGAAATAAGACACTATTATACACCCACAAGATTGCCAATATTTTTAAGTCTCACAATACCAAGACAGACTATGATGTAGAGCAATGAGATTTCTCACACATGGCCAAAACCTCAGTATTTTCTTACAGGATTGAAAATAGTCCTATCCATTTTTTTTTAATTATACGTGCAGAAACACATTTTATTTTCAGATTGATAATTTGCTTTCATAGTTTAATCTTCAACTGTCAGAATTTTTTGGTGTAATTTTCATCTATTTTCTTACCACAGATCTTTAAACTCTTATTTAACATGTTTTAGAAGTAAACCAAATACAATGGCAAAAGCTGAAAAGGGAAAGCTTCTAGCATTATCAATCTGAAGTTTATTTAATGGCTGAGTTAAGCAACTGACATTCAGGTATAGGACAAACTCCTTAGTTTTATGCAGGAAATGGGGGTACATGGCCAACTCTCCCGAGCAACATTAGAGTAAATAAATACCTGACTACTTGATCTCAACACCTATGAAGTTCTTTCTTCTCCAGCCCACTCTGAATTTCACAATCAACAGAGATATTGTCCTCAGAATCTATTCCAATACCTTTCCAATTTTTTTATATTGTTAACATAAAGGTATCATAACTGCAGTGATTTTGTATGGTGCCAACTTATCTACATTAGAATTTTGTTTTTATATGGTGTCAACTTACCCAGAATTGCTTTCCCTATATTGTTCTGGGACAAATTGGGCTATGGAGACGTTTGTACAAGATTTGCAAAAAAGAAGATAAGTAGAGCACTCATTAAAAACTGAAGCATGATACATGCCACTGAAATTTGCACACAGTGTCCCTGATCTGCTACATCACCCGACCGGGGAGGAAGAGCAGTCTGACTTGAAGTTCTTCAGGGTCCTTCTTGCACTCCTTCATCTTCTTCTCTGAGCCCTAAACCAGGCATGTGTGCAGTATTGGGACACCAGCTTCTTCTCCAAAACACTACATCAAAATTGCATGCAGATATGGGTTCTATCATGTCCTTCCAAGTTCCAGTTTGTTCTCACTCTCCTTTGCTTCATGTCCCAGTTTTCTTCCCAGTGCTCGCTGTGCTGACTTACAAAACTTCATGGCCACCACCACATACAAGAGCTTATTATGGACTTCTTTATCACCTTCCACAATATGCACTTTTTAGTCTCTTTAATAAATTCCTTTTTCCACATAACTCCAAGTGGTTCTGCTTCCCTGATCAAACATTCAACAGTGCAAAAACAGACTGAGTTCTAAGCCAGTGAGTCTCTTTCAGTTGATAACTGGGGGAGGAGTACAAAGTATTCATTCTTCTCTCCATGACTTAGCAGCATATGCTGACATGTTTAGTTTTGCAGGGCTGGAGATGCCTCTGGAAACAAAATTGTGGCAGAATAGGAAGCAAACAGATCCTTCACAATGCTGCAGAGCAAGGGGAAGCCATTTTTTTTTTTTTTTAGGTTTCCAAGGCCCTTTTATTAGGGGAAGTTCCCCTTTACAACACAAGACTTCACAAATGTGTTGACAACAATCAGATTCATTTCTAAAAACTATGGAGAAAAAAGGGAAAAACAAAACAGATGTGCTTTTTATATATAGTGAACATAAAGTAAAAGAATTTATAAAACAGTCACCTTTTTTACACAACAAATGCAGACTGAATTATAAATGCACTTCCAGGTTGCATTTGAAGCAAGAGAAGACTATGATAGAAGTAGGTGGTGATATTCATGGACAATTATTTGACCTAATGAAGTTATTTGAAGTCGGAGGATCACCTGTAGTTTCTTGAGTTGCTTTAGTTTCATTTTCCAATAATAAATAAATAAAATTTGTTCTTGAGTTTTAGATCCACCTGAGCCACAGTAGGACTCTAATTATTGGGCTTTCTTCCCTTCGTCGCTCCTGTGCACAGCATGTGAGTGGGCTGAGGTTATAAATTCCATTGGCCCATCAGGGCATATGGTATCTTTTCGGGGTGGCATTCGCTCATTAACTCAGTCTAGACCTCAGGCTTTTTCAAAACTTCGGATTTTGTGCTGAAGCGAGAACGCTGATGGCTTCCCAGGCCTCTACCACTTCTACTGTGGCCGTCTCGATAGTGTGCTTTCCTCCTGAGAGGACACCCAGAGAAAGCGTGTCTGTGGGAGTCAGGCCCTTTAGAGTCAGCACACTCTCACTTTCTTGCTGAAGAGTTGAAAAGACCCGTGCCATCGTCCCAATGGCTCTGATCTTGTTCCTGATGATCTCCTTATGAACTGTTGTGCTTCCTTCTGCTTCATCATCAGAAATCAGTTCATCATCAGAGGATATGTTGAGCACATTTACCAGCATCTCTGTAACTTTTTCCCCAACTAAAGGCAAAGACCATGTGAGAACATCCATAAAGTTTGGAAGCCAGTAGGGGAGTGGAGAACAGTTAAACCATCTGATATTCATGACATTGTTTTCATATTTCAACACAGCAGCTTTATTGTTACATCTAGGTAATTGGGGGCAGAGAAAATTGTAATAAGTGATAGAAACCCTGTTGCTTGGCTCTTCCTGTACATTCAATACCCAGCATCTTGGGCTTCATGGGCTCTGATAATTGATAAATTGTTGTTCTGCAAAAATTCAGAAACTGCAGGGTAACTGTAGAAATAAGAGCAACCTCGGACAGTGTTGTGGGTATAGTGCTCCAACGTCTTCTCACTGCCATAATCCTCTGAGGGATCAGACCAAAGCAGGTCACACACAGGCCCAAAGGCAGGAGGTTCCGTAAACCTAATTTCCTAATGTCATCTAAGGAAGCAATTTCAGGTGACATTCCTCCATGTACACATAGCAACTGCTGGTTTAAGAGGGCAGCAAAAGGAAGACAGTCAAATGTCTCCATACAGGCATCATACACCTGTTCAGAATATTTGATTCGACATTCCTGTTTGAAGGTGAAATAGTCCGTAAGATGCCTGCATTCATGACTTCTCTGAAGCAGAAAAAATGTTTTGGGATGATTAATCTTTAAACCCCATAAATACAGCACACACTCTACACTGAAATAGCCTCTGTTCACATAGTCACCCAGAAAAAGGTAGCGTGTTACTAGGTGATCCTCCAACTTCAAATAAGTTCATTAGGTCAAACAATTGTCCATGAATATCACCACCTACTTCTATCGTAGTCTTCTCTTGCCTCAGGATGGCAGCCCTATCATTGATTATTTTTAAGGCTACTTCCTCATTGTGGTGTCATTGGGATCACCCAATAAACATTGCCCTAGATGTAGTCTGAGTCCCATTAATTCATCTGTTATCCTGCTAGCTGTAAAAAATGTAACTTGACATTAAACACTGTAACCTTTAAAAAAAAAAAGAAAGGGGGGGTGGTTGGTCATGCACCTTCCTGAGGCTAAGATGGCAAACGAGCACCCAGAGTCTCCCAAAGCTGAATTGCAGCTGCCGCCGTCGCCACCACCACCTCCAGTCATGTATGGGCTCTTCTGGCTCGCTGTCAGGCAGCAATGTGGTGGGGTTTAAAACTGGTTTTTGAAATTTTATGCGGGGCTGGCCCAAAAGTAAGGCCTGGTATTGGACTGTGCAGGCATTAGACATCCATTTTCCCAGAGCTCCACGGAGTAGCGATTCCACCGCGTGGGGTGCCACTAAGTTTAACTCCTGCCCCAAGGTTAGTTTTTCCGCCTCCTTGAGTAACAGGGCCCTAGCTGCCACTGACCTCAGACAAGCTGGCCATCCAGAGGCTACGGGATCAAGTCTTTTTGAAAGGTAGGCAACTGGCCGGGACCATGGTCCCATTATCTGGGTGAGTACCCCCTTAGTGACTCCGTTTTTCATGCACAAACAACTGGAAAGGTTTAGAGATGTCTGGCAAGGCCAAGGCTGGGGCTGAAGTCAGGGCACTCTTGAGCTTGTCAAAAGCCTGTTGTTCTACCTCTGTCCATGTGAAGGGCTGATTTCCTCCACTACAGGCATACAGGGGCTTGGCTATCTCAGCAAATCCCAAAATCTGTAGCCTGCAGTACCCTACTGCCCCAAGAAATTCTCGAACTTGGCGTTTCGTGGTGGGGGTGGGTATTTGCAGCACTGCTTGGACTCGGCTGGGTGCCAGTGCCCGGTTGTCCTTCTCTATAATATAGCCCAGGTAAGTAACTCTCGGCTGGCAGAGTTGGGCCTTCTTAGCTGAGACCCGGTAGCCCAAAGTCTGTAGGGTTTTTAATAATGACTTAGTGGTCTCTTTACAGGCCTCCTGGGTTTTTGTAGCCAAGAGTAAGTCATCCACGTATTGGAGTAGGGTGCATTCTGGGAACTCAGCTCGGAAGGCAGCAAGGTCTTGGCTAAGTGCCTCATCAAACAGAGTGGGGGAGTTTTTGAACCCCTGAGGCAGCCTTGTCCAAGTGAGTTGTCCTGAGACTCCAGTATTAGGGTCAGTCCACTCAAAAGCAAATACAGGCTGGCTGACAGGGGCCAGTGGGATGCAAAAGAATGCATCCTTAAGATCCAAGACAGTATAATGGTGGTGTTCTGGGTCCAAGAGACTTAGGAGGGTGC